>QGMI01000349.1:0-35173 GCA_007821535.1 Lachnellula occidentalis
CCCTCCATCCACCCCTCCTTCCACCCAACCCAATCTAACCCCCCCCACCCCATCCAGTCCCCCACAACCACCAACGGATCTCCCGACCCCCTCCAAACATCCATCCGCTGCCAAGCAAACTTCCTCGAAAACGTCCCCCTCGCATTCATCTTCCTCGCGCTCTGCGAGCTCAACGGCGGCAACCGCAAGACCCTCAACTACATCATGGGGCTCTTCCTCGCTCTGCGCGTCGCGCACGCAGAGGCGGGTCTTATGCTGCAGGGTGCGTATGGTAGTAATGGGGTGGGACGGCCTGTTGGGTATTTTGGGAGCACGGGGGTGGTTACGGGGTTGGCGGCTTATGCTGCGTATTTGGTTAGGGGGTATTGGGGCTTTTAGGAAGGAGAAGAGAGGTGGGAGGTTTTTTGGGTTGTAGGGATTGGGTGTTGATAGGTTGGGTATTGATTAGCGTTATAAGCAATTGGAAAGAAGTCAACATGCGTTGTTGTATATCTTGATTGGGGATTTTTGATTATGATTAAACTTTTTGATAATTCTGATTTGACGTTGATCATTCATTAAATACCCCATCAGCCAACTTCATCAGGGTGGAACCATCTTCCATGCCTGTATACCGAATCTGGCGGTAATTCTTGACTCTGTAATTCAAATCCAGGTCCACAAACCTCTTTCCTCCGCATGGCAAAATCATAGTATAATTTCAGCCAGATTGTTCTATCCCTGCAGTCAGTGGCTCCGAACCATTCGCTCTGCGTGCATTTCGGCATATGTTTGTTCAAAAGGTCCTTTGGGGCCCTCATCCAAGGTTTTGGTATTGGATAGTCGGAGAAATGCATAAACTTTGCTTCACTCTTCATAGTATCAGGATCCCATTTCTCCGATCTTGATCCAAGATAGGCAACGTGATTTCTTCTTCTGAATTCTCCAGAAAGTAAACTGGAGGTCAACATCTTCGAGTCAGTATCGCCTAGTATGTAGACCGGGGAGTTGGGACAACGTGCTACGGGAGTTGAGACAATATCTCAAGAGTAGTCGACTCTGGACTTAAGATGTCCGAAGTAGGGAAATTCCTTCAAGGTGACTTACTTGTACGGTCTCTGGGCAATTTGCAGAACCTTCCCCTTGTATAATTTGTTGATAATATCCATATCATACTCGTCCTTCTTCGCTGTATGAATCGCTGCCTCGATTTTGGAGAAGGCATCGGCAGATGGAGTAATGAGCATCATTTGACTTGAGAACTGCCACCCTTGCGGTTCACCCCAATATACATACGGCATCGCGAGTGGCGCTTCTGGGAGAAGGAACAGCTCGTCTAGATTTTGCAGCACTACCGAATCCGAGTCAATGGCCAGTACGCGGTCGAAATCGGTGAGGTTGAAAGCCAGCAGCTTTGTATATGAATCCGCCCATGTATTCTCCGTAGTTCCATTTTGGTGCAGCACCTCAACGGGCTGCAGCTTGACATAATAGTCGCTGACAGCTGCTTGTAGTAGACGTGCGACGGGGGTTAACTTCAGATCGATTTCGTCGTCGGCGTCGTTGAGGTCCCAGGAGGAAGGGTACATCATTATGCGCTATTATTCTGCAGTCAGCACAGCTTCCAAGCTAGATGAGTGGCATGGCATCTCGCGAACCTGCGCCCGACTTCCTATCTCCTCGATTTCACTCCACACCATCAGCGCATTGCACAAATACTCCGGAGACGTGACATATTGTACGTAATACAGCTTCGACCAGTCAATTCTGTCGTCCTCGACCGACAGGATCGGGTTTACGGCGCGGGGAAGCTCTTGGTCCTCATCGTGGTTGTGGCGCAAAACCCATTGTATGCCCAGGAAGAGGGCGAGGCATACGGCGATTAGTTGGAAGGTTGGAGTCGTGGTGATGCTTTTGAGACGGCGACTGTAATAGCGGAAACCCGCCATGGGAAAGAAAACAACGGGAGCATGAGCATTGGCATGGACAGAGACATGGCACCTTGATAAAGGAAGGTGGTGATGTTATTGCCTTTGAAAAGCCGCCAAGGCGCTAAATAGGTCCAAGACCTCTTTATCCAGCCCAGCCACCAATATTACCGGTAAGGGTACAGTATTTTTGGTTGTCGACGTTTGAAGTCACACTCAAAGTGATTTATCCTTCACATCTTCACAGCACCTTCTTCTGCTCTGGTCATCTTCACTTCTCATCAAAGTCAAATGTAGTGATGAACAAACATGAATTTATCCTCTCGCACGCTCAATGAATATGCAGTCTATCCTAATCATACAACATACTCCCCACCCTAAAAGTATATAATGCGTAATGTCTCCCGGGAAATGAGAGAGCAAACGCCATGATCCCCAGTGCTATGCATTGAAATTCAAATAACCCGATCCCCAGCGCCAGAAATAAATTGCTCGCTCGCTGCAGGATTCATCGTGCCCCAAGCACGTTCTCTTCCACCTAAGCCGCCACGTCCCGAGGCGGCTATTGGTGCATATTCTTCAAGAACCCGTCCAAGTTGAACTCCTCTTCGTATTGCTTATCGTCCCAAAGTTCGCCTAGATCATCTAGCCAGCCCTTCTTGCCCTTCTCTCTCACTTCGCCAGTGGCATCTACCATGTCTTCTTCGCGATCTACTTCTGTGCCGCCATTGAGCGTAGGTTTATCGAGGCCTTCGGCTGTTTCGCCAAGGTTGAAGAGGTCGAGAATTTGATCTGTTTCCATGGTTCCGAGGCCAGCGTTTTGTTGATTCACTACTGTGGATGCTACATCGATCTTGAAGCGTTGGAGTCTATGGCAAGTTAGTCAGGAAATGGACAGGGTAAATGGATACTTACGACATGATCTTCTCTTCCAAGGTCCCTCTGGTAATCAAACGGTACACGTTGACGACCTTCTTTTGACCAATACGATGCGCACGGTCCATAGCTTGCAAATCCTTCTGCGGATTCCAATCATGCTCCACAAAGATAACTGTATCTGCACCCGTCAAGTTCAATCCCAAACCTCCAACACTCGTGGTCAAGAGTAAGACGTCATATGAAGGATCCGAGTTGAATTTGTTGACGATGTCTTGGCGTTTGCTGGCATCGACGGATCCATCCATGCGGAGAAACTGAACCGAAGGAAGCATCTTCTTAAGAACATCATTCTGAACCATATCCAGCATCTCTTTCATCTGGCAAAAAACGAGTGCTCGATGAGGCGACACGTAAGAAGTTTCGGTGGTGAGATCATTCTCGGAAGATGGCTCAACACCAATACCGCAGTCCACAAGTAGATCACGAAGAGCGGTGAGTTTTGGCGCGTGGACGGGATCGCGCAGACTGCTGTTCTGTTTTGCGAGCATTTTTTGCGTTTCCTCGTACTGCTTGTGGCCTTCTTTCATCACAAGCGCAGGAGAGTTGCAGAGCTTGCGCATGTACTGCAGGGCTTGGAAAATGTGTTGCTTGGCTTCTTTGTCACCAGCCGAAGCCTTCTCCGCGAGGGTTTTCCCTTCCTTCTTCGTAAAGTCGTCAAAAAGTTTCTTCTGCAGGTCACTGAGATCACAATAGTAGTTTTGTAAGATCTTTGGTGGCAAATCATCAAGGACTTCTTCCTTGAGACGCCGTAACAAGAATGGCAAAACTTGCTTGTGCAGTGCTTCGATTGCAAGGGCACCGGCTTCCTGTTCTTTGGACGATGACTTGCTGTACCGGCTTGCAGCGATAGGTTTAGCGAAACGATCGAGGAAGACCTTCTCTGCTCCCAGGAAGCCCGGCATAAGGAAGTCGAAAAGAGACCAAAGCTCCAAGACGTTGTTCTGAATTGGAGTACCAGACAGGATAAGACGATGGTTGCTGAGAAGTCGCTTTACAGCCAGGGTAACCTTCGCTCGAGGATTTTTGATCAAGTGACCTTCGTCGAGTACCAAGTAGTTCCAATTGAGAGGGGTGAGAACATCAGCATCATTACGGCAAATGTCATAAGATGTAATGATAATGTCCGTCTTGTCGAGCTGGTCCCTCAAGCGCGCACGATCAGCAGGCGGGCCAACGTACGCTGTACAGGAAAGGAATGGTGCATATGTTTTGATCTCCTGCTGCCAATGACCAGACAAGGTTGGAGGACAGACGATGAGAGAAGGCAGTCTTCGAACATCAGTAGCTCCAGTCTTCGCGAACTCTTCCGCTCGTAAGTGGTGGTCACTTGCAACGATGCAGAGCGTCTGCAAAGTCTTGCCGAGACCCATGTCATCACATAGAATACCGTGGAGATGATATTTATTCAAGAAATTGAGCCAATTGACACCCTCTTGCTGATATGATCGTAGTTCCGCCTTGATTGCCACAGGAATAATGAAGGGCTCAACTTTGTGGGGATCTAGAAGTTGAGCAATGAAAGTTCGCTCCCGATCACGTCCCTTCAAGAGCTCTTGCGACAATCCGGGAGGATCGGGAATTCCTGCTTCGAGAGGGACGAGCTTGACAAGGGTTGCAAATGTTGTCGTTGCAATAAGACGAACATCGTTATCGGAATCGCTCATACGACCAAGGACTGGCACGATGAGGAAGATGACATAAGGTAGAATACCATCGCCCATTACATGAATGAGATGGTAGATTGATTCAATCGCACCTTGACGGAAGTTGATGTCGACGGGATTGGTGATTGACGGTAAGACCTTCTCAACTAGCATAGTCATACCTTCAATAGTGATGACTGAGCATACCGTCGCCAGGCACTTGGCGGCCATGTATCTGAAAACCGATAGCTCCGAATGAAGTGCCTTGATTACCAGAGGAAGTAGATTGATGACGAAGGGATAAAGATCGGTATGTAGAGTAGGCGTCAGAGCTCTGAGTACAGACATGCCGTCGATGGCTGCTTGACCAGTCTCCTGTTCCGGATCTTTTGTATCGGCTGGCAGATCTCCTGAGAAAGCGTACCGAAGTGGATCTTCCATGATTGACTTGAGCTTTGGCACCTTCTCAAGGAGATGGGCACCAAAAATGCTTGACAATTGCTCCAATGCTTCCTTAGCACCTCTCCGAATGATGCGGGCATCCTTGGCTTCTTTGGCAAACTTGGCGGCATCTGGGTGGTCTCTACGATCTTCTTCCTTGCGGAGAGATAAGATTGCACTTGTCAAGCCAGCGTTTGGCGAAAACTCTGGTGTTTCCGACGTGTCAATGCAACTGAACTTGGCCAAATTTCCCACGACTTTCTGCGCTGGTCCAGAACGGCCGCCTTCCGCAAATAATTCGATAAGTCGGGCAACAGATGCGGCAGAACGTTGCTGTAATTCAACATTCTCTTCCCTCTTCACACTGTCCATCATTCCCTTGATTATGTGCGTTGGTTTCTTAGGGGACACCTTCAGCGAGACCAATGCGCTGGCTGCCGCACCTTTGATGCGAACATCGCGTTGCTCCTTGATCGACTTGGCATTTTCGATAACTTCGACGACACTATTGCGCGCTTCGGTCAAGGACTCGGTTGCAATCAATCGCTGGCCAGGAGCAAGTGCTTTCTTTAACCTGTCAAAGTCTTCGTTGACACATTTGTCTGCGGTTTGGATGGAGAATGCATCTGGGCCTGCTTCAGGTTCCCCTTGAACGACTACCGCAAGAGTAGGTAGTCGTCCTTGAGACACCTTACCAACATCCCGGAAGGTGTTCAAAAGCTGAGAGCATTGAGCGCGCACAAGTTGCGTGTAACTCACAAGATCTCTATAATGGAGTGGAGAATCCGCCTCGATGATCTTGGTGAGTGGATCGACAAATCGTTTGGGTTGGTCTTTCGAAGTGCAATTTTGTGCGTATTCATCGATGATTAGTGACGCAGTAAGCTGTGTTGAAGAGAACGCAGAAGACATAGCAGGAACAATGCTTGCATCGTATGCTTCAAGAACGTTGGTTGGGACAAGTGACATGATGAGACCCATTGCACGGGCTGCGGAAATACGAGACCGTATCAAGATCTCCATTCCAACCAGATCCACATCACCTTGCATCATATGGCCATCAACATCATGCGACGAGGTAGTAGGAACAGGCTCCACAGGTTTAGTAGACTTGCGACGCTGTTTCTTTGGTGGAGGTTCTGCAGATGGTGATACTGGTCGTGTCGTTGTCGCAACAATACCACTCGGCATAGTATATGTGCTACCAGATGGCTTTTGGAAAAGTGTTGCATTCATGGGTAGAGGGTGGCGGGAGACACCGATGGGGTGGAGTGTGAGTTGCATTAGAGGATCGATGTGTGCCGAAAACTGCTCTGCCAGATCGTTGGGGTCTTTCGCAAGATAAGTCACCAAAGACTTCCAAACTTGTAAAGAGAGGTTCAGAGTGTCCTGGTTCCGTTCAACAAGGATATTCTGGAAGATTAATCGCATAATTTTGCCATTCAGCCAGTCTCGAGTGCCCTCGCCCTCGATATTGACGAACGTCATTAGAGCCCTTAGTACTGCTGATCTGACAGAAGTAATAGTATGGCGTAAGAATGGGTATAGTCGAGGGACTAGAAGAGCGAAAGAGCGTTCCGAGTCTTTTGCTGCATTCTTCTTCATAGCTATCAAGACTTCTGGGAAACTGCAAAGCTTGGCCAGCAAATCCATGATCTGACCGGTACTAGCGCTGAGATCATCACCAAGATTGGATAGGCATTCCCAAACAATATTGATGAGGCCATCCAATGCCTCTGGGCGAAGGTTGACGAATTCTTTAGCGATTGGAATTAAAGTTGCAGCACTGACTGAGCGAACATCATCATCCCAGTCGCCAAGACCCTTCATGACTGCTCGGATGACCCCATCTATGAGGTCGCTATCTCCGAGCAGAAGATCATTCCGGACCGCGACCAGGTAACGAAGCCCAATCATGCCGCCGTGACATATAGCCCATCCGGGCTTTGTAAGTTGGAGGTCCTCTTGCATGACCATTCGATATAATATTCGATGCACAGCGTAAACACTGTTTGCAGGAAGATGAATGAGGAGAGCGCCAAGAGTCTGGCCGACTGTCTCTCTGATTGGTGCAACGACGGTGTCAGAGACGTAGTCACCAAATCTATCGAGCATGAAAACGCAGCACAGTCGGCATGCAAGGTCATCAAGCCAGCGCTGGTTTAATACATCGTTCTCGATCCGAGTCTTCCCCCGCACTCGACCTGCACCTCCGCCGTGCACTCGAATGATCTCTCGTAGGCCCATAGCAGCACCATGACGAGTTTCCCATTGCGGATCGAAGAGATCCACCATTAGGAAGTCACAGAGGCGTTCGTAGGGCCATTCTACTCCTTCAGCTTCTTCTTCAGCCTCCAGTTCTGATTTGATAGGTAATACGGGGCCCTTGAATTCGGACACAACTTTAGAGTCTTCGTCAACATCGCCTGTTCTCTCCGTCGAAAAGTAATCCGAAACGCCATTTGGCCCAGTCGGAGGTAAATCGTCGCCGGTAATATCGGACATACTGACGTCTCTGTCCTCACCTGACCCCATCGTACTGCCACGTCGAATAGATAAATCGACGAGCCTATTTTTACTTCCGGCGTTCTGGGCCTCTCGTTTCCGTTTTCTCTTCAGTTGATTAAGTTGCCTCGCACTAAGCCCGACTTCCTCAGCTGGAGTCGCTGCTCCTTTTGAGATGCTCTTGGTGACGGACCCGTTTGTAGGGATTTCGGGGGTCGGAGCTCCATTTGGCTTGATGAAATCGAAATCGATATCATCTTCGAAATATTCCCCTAGCAATCCCAGCCGGCCAGCGAGAGTCTTCTTCTGATGGGCAAGGCGTTGCGCAGGGTCTAGTTGGGCGAGAGCATAGTCTATTTCTTTGCCCCCACCTCTGAGGAGCTCCTTTCCATACTTCAGGACCGAGACGATATCAAGACCGTTGAGGCTCAGTTGACCCTCGGCAAGAGGAACCTCATCAATGTGTTCCTCCTTTTTGATGAGGTTCCCATTTTCCTCTTTCTTGGGGTCCTCCTTGATTGATCCATCGCCGGCATTTGGATCGTATTTCTCCGCGTTATCGACGATTCCTCCCAAGGCCTTCGCTGCAGCTATGCGAGTGTCCCAGGTCTTGTGACGGAGATAGGGGACAACTCTGGTGAGAAGGTTGAATAGCTCTTCGGGGTGAGCCTTCTGGACATCGGCTAATTGGGTTGCGGCAGTGTTGCGAATCAGCTGTGTACTGCCCGTCTCCAGTAAGCTGTAACATGTGTCAGCGACGCGTCACAATGGGATGCGCACATGAAGACAAAGGGGTGTTTCAGATGTGAAAGAGGGGAGATACGCACGTGACGAGTCGGTCGAGTCTGGATCAGGTGATGTTTCTTAGCTCATGCTCGTGGTTATGCATGCAGGGGAGTGTGGGGCACTAACCTCGAAGCCATGTTCGTCGGGACTCGTGTTTTTCCTCATCCGCGCGCGTTATCTGAAAGGGAGATGTAGACGGGGCCCGGGAGAAGCCATGGGGTATATAATGTCTTCTACGCGAAGGGGGCGAGGGCGGAGTGAATTGACTGTGAATGTCTTCTTTTTAATATAGATAAGGGAAGTACCGATCTACCGATATACCGATAAGTGTGAATTGAATCAATTAATACCGTATGCGTCGATATAATTACTGTAAGGTACTTCTTGAAGGTAAAGGTGATGATGAATGACGGTGGTGGAAGTTCTGGCCTGAATATTGAGGTGGAGGTGGATGGCGTGGCTGGCGGTGGATGGGATTCCTGGATTCAGATTCTGGCGGTGGCACGCGGTCGGTCGGTCGGTCTTGGGGGGATCTCGAGGAGCGATGCGGTCTATAGATATAGTTGGCCAGCGCCCTGGATTGCCGCGCTAGCTGATCCCTGCCGTCGCTCTTGCCTCACTAGAATCGAAAAATCATTCATTTGCTGCCACCGACGGGGGCCACTGGACTGCACTGCACTGCACGGGATTGCACCGCTGTCATCATACTCATCCATCTCAGCTATTCTTCACTTCTCTTCCATTATCAATATAAATTTTGGAAATTTAAATCATGTGGATTATCGCCTGTCTACAGGTACAGTAGCAGAGACAACATGCGCGGCGCGGTTTGGACACGTTTGGCGGGGCGACAAAGGCAACAAATAGCATTGCAGCGTTGGTCCATCTGAACCAATCACAGCCCTCGCTGCACTTTCGCTATGTACTCCGTACCATCACGCATGGAAGCGCCTGAATACTTACTTATATTTGTGATGTGATTGCTCACAACATAGAAAGAGACAGCTTACCCAACTCTTCATCAAGATTCGTGTATACTATTATTATACTATTGGTTGTTCAGAAGTCAAGTCCTATGACATTACTAGTTGAGGCAGCGAGGCTATACATCTTCTTTACTGAATATCCCCTACCAGTCAGAACGAGAACTTTGTTCGGTAACAACTCGTCGTTCTTGGTGGCCTTCTGGAGGATGACTTGTCAAGTCAACATGGGTTATCTTTTTACCTGTTCCAGTCTGATACAAGTACTCGTACCTAGGTACCTAGTCAATGAGCATGCCACGTGATTCCTTTCCTTGGTGTCTACCTACCTCCCTACCTATGAGACTTTATGTTGCCTAGAGCGCTCCCTGATAACTTTGGCCAAGTTGGAGTATCAAATGACTGCCTCTCTGAAGGCTGAAACTCATGTCGGGCTAGTACTCGCTGGCACGAATATCCAGAGTCTGCTGACCTTGCACCATGTAGCCTCGTGAATAGACATAAGGGATGCCAGCAAAGACCTTACTCTGTCGTTGTACTCCTAGTTGCAGGCAAATGCTATGATTGTCCCATGCATGGGAATCGCCAGAAAAGAACACTTTCCACAAATGTATGCCTTGTATCCCACTAGTCTATCTTAAGGCTAGCTCGAGGCTGCTGCGTTGACGGCCATCCTCTCCAACTGTCAAACGTGCCCGCCCGTTACTCGACGCGAACTCTCATACCTGTCATAACGACCTCCTCGTCTTGCCCATTCCGCCTGCGATACTCCAAGAGCGCCAACCTCGCCACTCCTCTCAATGCGGTGACGAGAAATCTTGGGATTCTAGCTTGGCTTTTCCTGCCGTCGTCTTGGGCATCATGGCTTCCTACAACTCAGCGATGTCTGCGACGGTACACCGACCAGCAGTCTTTGGGGCTCCAGTGCTCATGGCTGATCCTGCCGCTCCCGCTGGTACCTTTGCGCCTGGGACCAAAATACAAGTGGGAAGTCACAAGGTGGTGATTCAGAAGTACTTCTCCGAAGGTGGCTTTGCCCATGTCTATCTGGTCAAGATGCCCAAGCCCATTGATGGGTCCGATATTGCCGTCCTCAAACGGGTCGCCGTCCCCGACAAAGAGAACCTAGCCAATATGCGGACTGAGGTGGAGACTATGAAGAAGTTGAAGGGGCACCGACCGATTGTCACCTACTACGATTCCCACGCATCACAACTGAAGGGAGGGGGATACGAGGTGTTCTTGCTCATGGAGTTTTGCAATGGGGGAGGTCTGATTGATTTCATGAATACTCGACTACAGAACCGTTTGACGGAACCGGAGATCCTAAAGATATTCTCAGATGTGGCAGAAGGAGTAGCTTGCATGCACTACCTCAAGCCTCCGCTCCTACATCGGGATCTAAAGGTCGAAAATGTCCTCATCACATCGACGGGAAGTTCAAAGCGATTCAAGCTCTGCGATTTTGGATCTACAGCCCCTCCACGACCCGCCGCAACTACCGCTGCTGAATGCAGACTTATCGAAGACGATGTACAAAAACATACCACGCTTCAATACAGAAGTCCAGAGATGATAGATGTCTATCGAAAACAACCGATTGACGAGAAAGCGGATATATGGGCTTTGGGTGTGCTTCTGTACAAACTGTGTTATTACACTACACCATTTGAAGCCCAAGGGCAGCTGGCAATCCTGAACGCAAGCTTCAAGTTTCCCAACTACCCCATATTTTCCGACAAATTAAAGAAGCTTATAGGTATGCCGTAAGCCTTTCTTCACGTATCGGTACTGATCCGCGCAGCGTCCATGTTAAAAGAAAACCCCAAATCACGCCCAAATATCTATCAAGTATTGCGTGAAGCTTGTTTAATGCAAGGCTTGGAGGTCCCGATCAAAGACGTACGTCAAGTCCATGTCACATGAAACCCAAAGCTTACGAAGGTAGATTTATACTGGGAGGACACAGTCGGAGTCCAGGCGCAACCAGCAATTACCATCCCCGGACTTAAATGTTGCATCGCCGCCTACTGTCGGGGCTGTTTTTGCACCCCCGTCGCAGCAACAGCCAGTCATTCCTGACGTCGTCCCAATGCGTAGAGGGAGACCTTCTACACAAACTACACAGGGACATACTCCTAAGCCGAGTCCCTCTCCAATGCGGGCCACTACTAGCGACCCTTTTGCAGCATTGGATTCTAAATCCCCTCCAGGGGCCGTTGATGAAATATCTGATCGATTCCCCAGCTTAGATCAATTTTCTCTGCTTCACGATGGCGGTAAATTCGATTTCGAATCGAGCTCTCCGATAAAGTCTGGCCACTCTCGCAACATTAGCCAGAGAGTGACTGAGAAATTGGCCGACGATGCTTTTGCATCACCTGGTCCTAGCAAGGCACCCACTGTTACCACCACTAACACAGCGGCTAAGCCATCAGTAAATGCGGTCTCTCGAGCTCAGAAGATAATATCTAGCAATCCGGAGCTTCAGTCTGTCGCGACGTCTCCAACAATTGTATATCAGCCAACCCCCACTCGGCCAATGAACAACTCATATGTTTCGCAAGGGACTATGACAAGTCCTACTCCCCCGCCAACTGGTCAACCGCCAGTCAAATATGCCCCTTCTCCTGCCTTCCGCTTCCCAGCTGCGTCTGATCATCATCGATCCGCTAGCCTTCCCAGGAACCAAGAAGCCACGCAACCACAGCTTCTACGCCCAGAAGATAATCAAACCCTTCATCCCAATGCTCCCCTTCAAAATCCATCTCGACCCGGCCAAATAAGACACCCCTCCTCATCCCGCCCATCACTTGAAGGCGGCAGGCCAACCGACCCTCAAGAACCCATTACGAGGACGAAGTCCAGTAACTCCCGACCACGCCCTTCAAGCCTATACTTAGAATCCAATATGGACTATCTCAGGGAAAAAGAATCCAGTGGCCGACCGTCGGTAGAAAAGCGAAACTCGTACATGAAATCCAATGAAACAGCAGTTGCAGATCAAGAATCCGACGAAGAGACCAATATTGCATCTAACTTGGACTTTCTCCGCACAGTGGAAGATAATGATACAACAAAGAAGGATCGAAGGCGGAGCAGCGGGCATAAATCCAAACGAAGCAGCCTATCTTCGTTATCGGGAACCAAGAACCTCCTAGCTGGCAAGTTTGGAGACGCTTTCAAGAGATTCGAGAGTAATACCAAAGATGCGCCACCTCGAACGCCAAGCCCCTTGCATGATCTAGAGCGGCGAGATCTTACGCCCATAGCGGGTTCTGAGGCGACTGATGGACGCAGTGACGATGGAAACGTACTTGAAGAAGCGGATAGCCTTGCTCCAGAACAGAGACGCGAACTGGAACGGAGGCGACTATCCATGGAGGAGAAGCGCGTGGCTGATGCTGCCGCTGAATATCGAAAGGGGCTTGCGGACCGTGATCCATCAAAAGCGCCACGCAGCATTGGTGGCGTCACACGTGCCGCCAGCATTCAAAACAAAGTCAAGAATCTTATCAACGAAAACCAGCAGACATCGCCAAAGAAGACCGCAGCAGGCTACGGGCGCTTCACTAGCAGTGCGAGTAGTTCACCAGCCAAACCTATTGAGCAGCAGTCCACGAATCCGTACGCGCGCCCTGTGGTCGCTCGCAAGCCCGTGGTACAAAATTCAGGATCCCAGATGATGCAAAACGAGCTTAATTACCAGAAATCCCGACCACCACCTCAGATATATCCAGCAACAGTTTCCAGAACCGGCGGTCCTCGGCCCAATGCTCCTCCTAAACCTATGCATCTCAATAGCGCCAGCACTGGTCCACAAAGTTCTCCTCCAAAGTCATCATCATTGCCCAATCGTCCTTTGCAAATGCGGCCGGACATGACGGTGCAGGAGAAAGAAGATTACGTTGCGGATTTCAGCAAGAGATTCCCCAGCTTATCGGGCATCGAGATGGTGGAAACACAGATAGATAGAGAGCCCAGGGGGAAGGAGATTTGATGTGATTGGTTATACTTGTCATGATTGGAGAGGGGAAATAAGGCAAGACGATTGTATATCTAGACATATAGACTTTCGGTTGGTTTAGGAGATTATCTGACTGGCTTTGAGCGCCACATGCTTACCCCTGTCCCTATGCGTAGTGTTATGTGATTTAATTTTCATAGTGTTTTACAGCCTTTTCCACGAAAACTTGCTACTTGAAGAAGCCTCGCAGTGGATAGGTAAATCAGCGCCACTTTATCATATGCCAGGCGGCGTGGGCCATTAAAGTGAGTGCTGCTTTTTTCTACTTAGCATAAGAAGCATAGGTATTAAAGAGTTCAATGTGGCGGGCTTTCGATAGAGAAAGCTGTAAAGTACTATAGGTACCCAGGTAAAAGTTAAACCGTTCATATTTCTAGCCTCTAGATCGTTGGATTCAAATCAATGTAATATTTGGGCAATAACACAAGGTGAATAAGATAACAAGTGCATCTTATTTCTTCCTATTCTCTTGCAATTTCAAGTCTCTCATATCTCTCTCATGTCAAACATATGTTGTTGAATCCATTTGATTCGCGCGATAACCCAACCCTCTCATATCCTCCAAAAGCCCCCGGCCCTTGAACAGCAATACCACCCCATCATCCCTTCTTTAAACGTTCATCCAACCACCTCTCTCTCCTCACTTGCCAGTCCGCTTCCCCTCGCACTGCAAGATCTCCTCTAGCCCGAACTTAACCTCCCATTCCCGCACTAGACGATCCATTTCCCCGTCTTTCTCTTTCTCTTTCTCCTCGTCGCGGCGCACTGCAGCGGGATTGTGGGTTTGGGAAGGCGCGGGTAAGTGGGTGTGGTGTTGCTGTTGTTGTTGGGCAGTAAAGGCAGCAGCAGTGAGTAGGTGGTCGATTTGTGCGAGTTGGGATTGGAAGGCGGAGGGCTGGTGGTGGTGGTGGTGGTGGGGCGGCATGATGGATGAGGGGTATGGGTTGAGTATTGTTTTTGTTCAGTAGAGCGAGGATGGATTGTGAGAGGAGTTGTAACTGTGCAATGAACGGAAGGGCGTAATGCTAAGATGTTGAGCATTTTTCATGGTTTTATTCTTGTTGTTTTCATTCCCAAGTGGGTGGTCGGTCAATGGCAGAAAGGAAAAAGGGGGCGGTCTCGTTGATTCATGGATCTCTATACCGCTTAAAACATCGATTGATTCACAATAGGTTTCTAGTTACAGGCTACGCTCGCTCGTGAATGTGAACCCATTCACCGTGCTCCTCCGACTTGTCCTCACTCTCGATCTTGGCTTCGTTTGTGTTCACCAAGTCCCATTCCCGCGCAATATTGTCCTCGTTCTGCTCTTTGCCCTCCTGTTTTGATGTTGTGGGGTCGGCTGTGCCGCTGAAGGCGTTGGAGAGTCTGCTGAAGAAGGATGCAGGTTTGTCTGGAAGCCCAGCGCCGTTCTCTGAGCTGAGCATTGATAGCCATGTTTCCCTGTCTTTCTCTCTATATGTTGGATCTGTCTGGAACAAATTGGCCCTCTCACTTGGAGATAAGTTCATTCTCTCACTCTTGGACATGTGTTGCAAACTCCGAGGAGGCTCAACAGTGGTGACTTCTTGTGGAACTGCAGATTTGGTTGTAGTTTGCATAGTCTGCACCTGATCGTTCTCCGGACCTAGCGCAATGGTCTCCATGACCTCGTCAGAGACAGGAGTTCGATGAGAGACCTCGCCCCGTCTCGCGGTTGACTTCAACTTCTCTTCTCGCTCCAACTCCTGCATCCGAGTTTGCACCTTCTCCACCATACCTTGCTCGCTGCCCAAGCCCAGACCCACCGAAGCGCCAGGGTGAGGACCACATTTTTGTTCAAGACACTTGGGGCAGTCATCTCGGACGTTGACCTCCTTGCTGACGTCTGCCATGTTGCCGCAGCGGGTTCGGTGGGAAGTGCTGCTGCAGAGGGGGACGTGAGTAATTTTCGGCTTGGAGAGGAAGTGCTTGTGTTTGCAGGTGTAGATTTGAATGATGAAGTGACATTCCTTGGTGAAGTCGGGACGGATCGCAGGCTGGCGCTGGTTGATCATGGTGATGGATGTTGGCATGTTATGGTTGTATCGGAGCATTTGGAGCTTTTGTTGTGCTGTGGGCTTCTGGTACTTGCGACGTGGCATGGATGTTGTTTGGTGGTTTCTGAGGTGAGGAGTGATAGAGATATCGAGAAGGAGTATGGAAAGGTTGAAGGAATGTGATGGTATTACTGATGATGAGGACTAAGAAGATATCTAGCAAAGAGGAATAGAGATGCTCGTATTTGTACACATCTAGAGCACTCGCCCGTGAAACAACAGAGTCATGATTGTGGGGGGTCTTGTGAATCGATTTGTATTCGACACAACCAACGGGTTGTGCTCTGGATTTCATGACACGGTTGCCATGCTCAACAGAAAGTGATTCAAATGAAGAACAGTTATTGATTGTCAGCAAAGTAAGAGCCGCAGAAATGGAGACGCGCCTGCAATAATCAAAAACGCCACGAGATCAACACGAAGGAAAGGGGATTACAGCTATGGACAATCAGTTGGAACAGGGAAATTCAGCACTTTACACGAACGCATTGGACTTGCACATCGCATAGGCTGACTTGCCTCGCTTAAGCCAAAAAGGGGCTTGTTAGCTCCACTGTAAGGCTTCTTCTTGTATAGAGACAGCCGTAAAAGGCTGCATGAGTCAGAGGACAGAGATTTGCAGGAGCTAGCACTGGCAGATACATGGTTAACAGGATCTAAGGTCGCCGACTAGGAAAGAGGTTTCGTACTCTGGTCTATCATAATGGCTTCCCTAGTAAGATGAACCCTCCTGCCGGTCAATTTTTCACCCGTGTTATGCACAGTATAGTGCACTGCTGATACACAATGAGTCAGACATCCTCACCCTCATTAACACAATCTCTTTCTACCAGCTAGTAGCTCATGTTCTGGGTTCTGGTTGATGTTTCTTAGTATTGCACATAGTGCTATGGGAGCGAAGAGGTTAACCAGCTGCCGTGTATTTCTTGGTAGCTCATCACATCTTTGTTAGTATTACCTGCTCCGTAATAACAGCATCTTCCTCAAGGTCTGCTTTGCCTCTTTTCCATAGTTCTAAGTTTGGCACTCCGGCATGCTTGACCCCATCAAATCTCTCGTCTATTTCTTCGAGGGTAAGATCCTTAGTCTCAACCCAGTAGAAGACGATGAGGAGAACAAATAGAAGATTCCATGAGGCATTGACGATATATGTCTTCCATCCAATGGCGTCGAACATATAAGGAAACACCCAAGTCTGAACGTGAAAGTCAGCGGTAAATAATTTGGCATTGGTGAGAGGGAAGCTTACAACAAAAATGCCGCATGTCTTGGCCAAGATAGTGTATACCCCCATTCCACTTGCACGCATGCTATAACTCAAGACCTCAGGTGGGTAAATAACCGTCAAAGGAGTCAGACCAAAGGAATAGGCGCCCAAGAAGAGAAAAATACACGCAACAGTGCCATACACGCCCGACTGATTGTTGCTTGTACCATATGCGGCTGTCAAGCCACCTGTGAAGCAGTCAGTACGGTATTTGAGTACTCCTCTGGGTAATTTACCAAGCATGTATAAGAAAATGGTAGCTACAATGGTACTGCCAGCAGCCAACCATTTACGGCCAATGCGTTCTGCAAGCATAGAACCAATGACGCCACAGACAAGCTGCCAGGCAGAAAGAATTACATTGATTTGTAGCTGGGTGGAAGCATCTGAGATCCCCGCGTCTGTAAGCATGGTTCCAAAATAGAATCTTCACCTAAATTAGTATACGACTGATGAATCTTGACAGAATCTGGATATAGCGTACGTAATGATGTTGCTCCCTGTGAGCATGACCAACGGGGCGACTGAAGCAGACACGAAGAGGCGCTTGCGATTCCCATGGTTCTTTATCAACTCTTTGGCACCTAGAGTAGCACCAGATGTTTTCTCGAAGTCGATAGTCTCTTTAACCTCACGATATTGCAGCTGGACGATCGGGTGATCGGCTGGCAAACCGTTGACCACAGATAAGACCTCGAGGCAGTCTTCGTCACGGTCTTGGTATGCGAGCCAACGAGGGGATTCGGGAATGAAGACCAGAATAATGATGCAGAATATTGATGGTAAGGCTTGGAGCAGGGAGGGAGCTCGCCATGCCCAGTTGTTGTTTATATTCTCTGTCTATAGGAGTGATCAGCAACAACCTTGTCTTCTAAGGGAGGAGATCGTACCCCATAGCAAACTCCGGAAGCAATAAGTGTTCCAACTGCCCAGCAAGTGTAGTACATCCCAAGTGTAAATGCTCTCCATTCAGGTCGGGAAGTCTAAGTAGGTTAGTATCGAGTCGAAATGTACCGACGGAGTGTATTTAGTATACGGACCTCTGCAACATACGTTGGGGCAGCTACTGCGGAGAAGCCAGAGCCAGCACCAATAAAAAAACGACCCACAATGAACATTCCGACATTGACTGCTCCGCCTTGGAGAGCTGCTCCGATGATCTGGATAATCGCCGCAATAAGCATTCCCCACTTTCTCCCCCTCCAGTTGATAACAGCGGATGAAATGAAAGCTGAACAAATCCCACCAACATAAGTGATAGATCCGTTCAATGATATTAAAGCAGTAGTTGGAGCAATATAGGACTTGTAAGAGCTCATCACGTTCAGTGAGCCCATCAACGATCCATCGTAACCGAGTGTAAGTGAGTCGACAACCGACGTAAGAATAATGACACCCATAAGAACATTCGCATTATTTGATACGAGTGACGAGACGTATCGTCTGCTAGGGGCTATCTCAACCATAGTGGGGAGACCTATTCTGAATGGTGAGATGGAAATTGAGGTATTATAGGGTTTTTGACTTTGTAAGCTGAAAGACTAAGAGGAGTAAATGTGAAATTTTATAGAGAGACAACAGATAACTTATAGACTTCTTCTATTGCCAAATATCTAGTATCTTGCTAATCGTGCCCTTCAGATAGGATATATAGCTTATCAGGAAGATACTCCAAATCTTCAGTGGAATCGTTCTAGGTAGTGATTAGATAAGGACGCGGCTAGAATACTCTCTTTCGCAGTATTCCCCTGTTCTCTATATCTGTTCATATGGTGCCCCAATTCTTTTATCAGTCAACGCCATAGATTACTCCTTGGGAGGTATCTATTTCGGACGGTCCGAAAAATATAGCACTACTATATATCTTGCGTATCTTAACGAGTACATATCGTCAAGTGCTGTCTGCCGCTGATACAGTGATAAGGCGGTGGAGTGCACGGACGTCCGTTGATGAATCCCTCCAACCAATACATTTATATCAAGATACTTCTGGCTAGTCAAGCTAGAGACTGATTCAGTCTAAAAAGGTAATAGACTGGTCGGTCCTAGAACTCCAACGCTCTTGAGATAGGAAGTATCCCCTCTATGCTCTATATGCTGTTTTTTTTGTAGGTCGCAATAAGGAATTGTCTAACGCTTTATACCGCCTCCTAAACCTTAGCGAAGTGATTATAGGGGGACGATTAAGTGTTACTTTTAGGTTTATATAGTACTATTATAAATACAACCTAGCTGAAATTTATAAAACTATAAACATATACCCAAGATAGTATGCACTTGATATAACTAATTATTATAATTATTTATAAGCTTAAAATCATAAGATTAGATAAAAAAGAGAAAGATTTTTAATGTTCTAAAACCTCTTATCTGGTATGTGCACGGATCTATTAGCGCCTTGGCACTTGACGGCGTACAGAGCATGGATAGCTCCATAGCATAAGTCTATGCACCGTAAACCACCTTTCTCCATCTTTTGCCCACTTCTGAATCCCTCCAATTCTGAAAGCTGCTTATCGGATCTACCGATTCTGAGCTTCTTTAGGACTATGGACGTAGAGGCAGGCTTCGCGGCTATAGGATTGCGCGTGGGGGGGCTCTAGTGCAGACATACTCCGTATACATAACACGTCGGTGGTGCCGACCATGGGATACATGTCGATATCTCATCGAAAAAGGGGTTCACTAGACTCGCCCAGGTAAGATATATTCTAAAGAAAGTTTCTGCACAGCAATATCTGTCTCCAGGTTTGCACACTTGATCACCCTAACAATATGCCAGGAACACTTCTTGAGTGGCCAGCATGGCCAGAGTTCATCAAGATAGACACTCTAGATCCGGATTTCCTCAAAGCGAAGCATGAGATCATAGCACAGTACGGCGAGCCTGCGCTCCGTGCAAGTTGGCTGGAGACATGTGCCAAACTCGACGGTATTACTGAGGACATAATCAACAGAGGCAGCAGCATCATTCCCATCATAAAAATTCAAGACGTATTACGAGTTGGGTTTACTGAAGAACAAGAAGCGGAAATCAAAAGGGTTGGGTCTTTCGTCATCCGGGATGTGATCCCGGAGCGTGAGGCTACGGAACTATTCCAAGACCTCAAGAATTACGTTGCGAATAACCAACAGCACATTACGGGCTGGCCTACGGAAACACCCTCAATCCTCAGTATTTATACATCTCCGGTGCAGATGACTGTTCGTACACACCCAAACCAACTAGCATTACAGCGCCATCTGAACGCGCTCTGGCACGACTCGACAGGCGAGACATCACCAGACCCCCTACTTTATTTTGACGGTGTTCGCATACGAGCTCCAAATCAAACTTTCATGGGTCTAGGTCCTCATATTGACGCCGGAAGTCTGTGCAGATGGGCAGATCCTGCCTACAGGCTAGTTTACGACAAAGTGTTCTCAGGCCACGTCTCGGAGCATGACAGCTTCGATCTCGGTATACGGAAAAGTGCTGATCAGTACATGTTCCCCGGATCCGCGCAATCGACATTCTTTAGGTCTTTCCAGGGCTGGACGGCACTTACCAGAGCCGCACCCCGAGAAGGGAGTCTAATGCTCTATCCAAATGTTGCGACTGCTATAGCCTATGTCCTCCTCCGACCTTTCTTTCACCCACCAGCGAATGAGGCTGACATTCTCGATGCTGAAAAGTGGACCTTCAATGCGGAGGATGGTTTCTTTCCCGGAACGTATAAACCGAATAGCCAGCTCCTCAGTCCCACGTCTCATCCCCACCTAAGATTGATGGAATGCATGGTCAATATTCCAACGATGAAAGCTGGCGACACGGTCTGGTGGCACTCTGATGTAAGCAATAATCCTTATATATGAGCAACGTGCTCTTTCTAATACTGCTATCAGGTCTGCCATGCTGTTGAACCCGAGCATACGGGGAAAGATGATGCGAGCGTGGTCTACGTGGCGGCATCTCCAACAACTGAGATTAACAAAGCCTACACAAAGAGGCAGCTTGAGGCGGTTCTTGCAGGCCGTGCCCCACCAGATTTCAGAGCCCACGGTAACGCGGATGAGACCAAGTTCAAAGGTTATGTGGGCTTTGCTGGAATGAGCGAAGAGGCGAAGAAGGCTCTGGGGATTTGATTCAAAGTTCATCGGAAATGCGTGGAGTTGAAAATTGTAATTGTAGTAATCATCCGGATAATTCTTAAATCATTATTAAGTGAGGGTCGGGTAGACCGTCTATCTAGTTTTATGCATTAGCCGCTCTTTTCATCAAGTCCATAGTATAGTTATCCTTTCACTGGTGGCGATATATTAAAGCTAGTAAGACAACAATGCCTAACCCTGGCATTTTTATCCGAATCCACAACTCTCCATTTCAGCAACGACTCTGCGGAGTTTCTGTCGTCACTTGTTCCATGACATGCAGCTCCAATTGCAAGGCTGCAACTTTCTACAAGAGGGATTTCGGATAACTACGACCTAAACCCATTCGATATCGCTTCAATAAGTTGAAGTATATATAAACCATAAGCGTTGGAGGTCAAGCTTCCTCGCTACAAATTCGCAATCGAAGGAGAAGTGGCAATTCATGGTCATGCTTTTGCGGTAATCAGGGTATGATGAAAATCAAGGATATGAGTTCGAGACCTTCATGAGATAAGTAGCTAATGAGGCTCTCGGAACTTCTAGAACATACGAGACATGTAGTTCTCCTGCTGACCTTTATCTCCTCGAGCCTTGAGTCCTGGCCCTTATTGCCCCACTCCGCCGTTTTGTCATGTTTATCTCACGTGATATTCTACCAGTACAGTACGTCAGAAGCGAGACAGGGCAAGTGGTTTTCTTCACAAAAAACCCAAAGCTTTTCAATTAAGCTGGGAAATGCATGTTCTTTATTACGTTCCCATCAGCTAAATCAAGATCTATCATTCCTGCAAGTTCATCTTCCCACAACGGCTATTCGCGGATTTGTGCAAAGTCAAAGAAAAAGAGTCAGCAATTCTTGGTGTGGCGCTAAAACCCCCACCAAAGATATTTTTTATCCCCGCTATTTCGATAGGAAAGCCTCGTTCGTCCAGCACACAACCACCATCTCCCTCCGTCCTCCCTCCTCCCTACATCACCACAACCAGAAATACATCCTCTCCTCGACAAAATGGTTTCTGCTTCAAAAGCTGCTCGTGATGCCAAGAGAGCCGCCGACCCAAAGGCTGCCAAGAAGACTGTCGCCTCTCGATCCAAGGCGGGGTCGAAAACCGCCTCAGGGGCCTCCTCGGTCGCTGGTGACGAGCCTCTTCTCGATGGCGATGGAAATCCTCTTCCCGATGATGAACAGCCTGCGACATCTTCAAAGCGGGCGGATGAAGTGAAGAGACTGGCAGACCAGATGGACAAGCACGGTCTCTCTGATCGTGTCACAACCGGTGTTCTCAGCTCCCTCAAGCAGAGCCGAGATGTCAAGATCACTTCTTGCTCCTTGGTCTTCCACGGCCGAGTCCTCATCACCGATACCACTCTCGAACTCACCTACGGCCGCCGATACGGTCTCCTTGGAGAGAACGGTTGCGGTAAATCAACCCTCCTGAAGGCTATCGATAAGCGCGAGTATCCTGTACCAGAACATGTTGATATCTACCTACTTAACGAGGGTGCCCCTCCCAGCGACTTGGGCGCTCTGGAATGGGTCGTGAAAGAGGCCGAGAACGAGATGGAAAGACTCGATAAACAAGCCGAACAGATTCTGGAGGATGATGGACCTGAGTCCCCCGTCTTGATGGATCTTTATGAGGTAAATTCCCCCCCACCCCCCTCATAATACTTTATATATAATGCTAATACATTCTAGCGCATGGAAACCATGGACCCTTCTACTTTCGCCACCCGTGCTTCCCTTATTCTCACCGGTCTCGGATTCGACAAGAAGACAATCACAAAGAAGACCAAGGACATGTCTGGAGGATGGCGTATGCGTGTGGCCTTGGCAAAGGCTCTCTTCGTCAAGCCCTCACTTCTCCTTCTCGATGACCCTACAGCACATTTGGATCTTGAAGCTTGTGTGTGGTTGGAAGAGTACCTCAAGAAATGGGACCGTACCCTGGTTCTCGTTTCTCACTCTATGGATTTCCTGAACGGTGTCTGCTCAAACATGATCGATATGCGTCAAAAGTCACTCATCTACTATGGTGGTAACTATGATTCATACTCGAAGACTAAGTCTGAGCAGGATATCAACCAAATGAAGGCTTACCAGAAGCAACAAGATGAAATTGTTCATATCAAGAAGTTCATCGCTTCCGCCGGTACTTATGCCAATTTGGTCAGACAAGCAAAGTCTCGACAAAAGATTTTGGACAAGATGGAGGCAGATGGTTTCATTCAAAAGGTTGACGATGAGCGTGTCTTCACATTTAGGTTCGCCGATGTCGAGAAGCTTCCACCTCCAGTCTTGTCCTTTGACGACGTTACCTTTTCCTACTCCGGTAACACCAAGGATGATCTATACAGACATCTCGACCTTGGTGTTGATATGGATTCCCGAACAGCTTTGGTCGGACCCAACGGTGTTGGAAAGTCTACCCTTCTCCGCCTCATGACCGGCAAGCTGTCGCCCACTGGAGGACAGGTTTCTCGCCACACTCATTTGAAGATGGGTGTATACAGTCAACATTCTTCTGAGCAGTTGGACTTGACGAAATCAGCTCTCGACTTCGTCCGTGATAAGTATTCCGAGAAGTCCCAGGATTACCAATACTGGAGACAACAACTTGGCAAGTATGGTCTCAGTGGAGAATCCCAGACTGCTTTGATGGGCACCCTTTCCGAAGGTCAGAAATCCAGAATTGTGTTTGCTCTCTTGGCTATCGATGCCCCCAACATGTTGTTGTTGGATGAGCCTACCAACGGTTTGGATATCCCCACGATCGACTCTCTGGCAGACGCCATCAATGCATTCACTGGTGGTGTTGTTGTCGTTTCTCACGATTTCAGGTATGTACCTCGCAATATGTTCTCTCTGATCTGATGCTAATGCGATATAGATTGCTTGACAAGATTGCAAAGGACATTATGGTATGTGAGCATCAATCAATCCATCGATGGGATGGAACGATTGGAGACTACAAGGATCATCTCAGGAAGAAGATGATGGCGGCTGGTGCAGTCTAGGATATCTAGCAGAATAGAAGCGAACAAAAAGTTGTCAAGGCCAATTTTGGGGTTGAGAAGATTGCCGATACCATCATGATTGCGTTGGATGCGCAGAAGCCCTAGGGTTACATCAAGGGTCGAGGGCATCCCTAGCATTGCTGCATGATGAATCACGTCAAGTGCGATAGAAAGTTTGTCTTTAGAGGCGTTGCCGTTAATTGAATCTTTGATATAAATTATTCGGCAAACAGCCAAGATTTGGAACTTTGCGCGTGGTGCGTGAAGGTATACATATTGCGTCTGATCAATTTATCCATGGTTTTCAAGACTATGATTGCCCCTATGACTATATTTGTTTGTTTCACTGGTCGTTCCCTATTCACTACTATTTTTCTCGAGGCATTCCCTAAGTCTATCCTCAACTCAGCCCTGTTCTCCGATACCTCATCCATAGGCGCCTGCTCAGCCTTGGATTCCAGCCTCCTCTCTATCCACAGGAACCCACTTCCGCCATCCACCAAACTCTCTTTCAATGTTGTGGCAACGTGGAGCTAACCTTAATGTGGAACAAAACACTCCATATAGGAGTGAAGAAGGCTTAAAATTTCACATTTTAAGAGTGTACTCACAGATCTACTCTTGGGAAAACTCTAGTATAGGACTACAAATAAAGCCTTCTACAAGCCTAGCGGGGAGCAAGTATGATATTAGTCGTGCGGCTCACCCTTCTTTATGAAACTATGAGAGGCCTGATGTGAGGTAAGAAAAAGCGGCACTAATCTATAACGTGCCAGGCGGCGTGGGGCATGAAAAGTGAGTGCCGCTTTGTTTCTATCCACTCATGTCAGGCTTCTTCAAGTACCTGTATAAGTGACTTTTTTATGGAGAAGGCCGTAAAACACTACAAAAGCTAGGTAAGAAAACCTTACCAAATTTATTTTTACGTAAATAAAGTCTCAACGCAGCGAGATACTCATTTCTTTCACTCTATATGATCAGCCTGGAAATAGTCGTTGACGGGAAAGGCTGCGTAAAAATGGTTATGCGTGGGTTAGTACGGTATAGATTTGACCAAAGCAGCAACGTTCAGCTGACGGAAACCCTCCTGTGGATACCGTGAGTACTGGGAAGGCAGATAGATGTACTGCTCTTTTGTAATTTTCCATGCCATCAATATGCCTACATACTCCCGTGCACATCACTCCTCTCCTCTACAATAAGAACGCACATCGAAAGCCCCGGAGTTTAGATGAGACTGTACCGGACTTGGGGAAAGTCACGCTTGTCCGAAAGTGGAAAGGCCGATGATGAACAAGACAAGCAAGGCAAGGCAAACCCCAACACTCCTTCGAGATCCGATTATTGCGAAGACAGAAGCGGCAGACTCCATCCAGCATACCCACCCGGAGAACGGTTCAGCCTGCGTAGATGAGACGAATAGAAAACGAATGGGAAAAATTCGCATGGCCAAATACAAGATATGCTTCATCGGACGTGCCATATGCAGGGGTAGTCTTATATGCCAATAATTGGAATCCGTCGCGTGCATCATCACAGCTTCAAAGAAATGGGCTCGACGGGGCTTCGGTAACTTAACCAAGGCTCTGGGCTGGGGCTTCTGCCACTCAACTCTCCCTATGATTACATTACCCAGCGCGTTAACTGGCATCCTCCCCTTCTTCATTCTTTCCCTTCCCTTGCCCGTTTTGCGTCCACCGTGATATTCTACTATATTGCTGCATCATAAATCTTCGGTCCCTCCTCCCATCCACCACACATCGTCGCTGCTGGGTGTTGGTCGCGAACAGCCAGAGGGGACGATATCACCATCCCAGCCCAGCCCATAATCTTAAGGCCAGAACAGCCTTCTCCGCCCCAAACGACAAGAAAACAATCTTCGCTCCCTCCCATCATCCCGATTCCCATTCCATTCCATTTTCACTCGCCGCCCCGCGACCCATCATCCAGACCCTCGTTCCTTTACAACACCACCGCCAAATAATATTGGCTGGCCGTTGTCAGAGTTCGTCAGAGTTCGCCAGGGCTCTTCCGCGCTCTCTCCGCAGATTCCCTATTGCACCTTCCATGGAGTGGTGATTCCAGGCAATTAGTCGTCCTGTGAGTGAGTGCAAGGTGGGAATGTATCAACGACCTCACGAGGAGGATGACGGGGGACTTCGACGCGCAAGTAGCTCAAACACTCAACCCTACAACATTTCTCCCGCGCAATCAGAGTTTCGCCCCCCATATTCACCTACGAATGGAACCCCATCGCGGCCCCAATTCACAACTCCGTACCCTCCTCCAACTGCCACTCCGCTGCCCATGACATCCCCTCACATTCCTGGCCATCCAACGTCGCCAATGACTTTGGCAGCTCCTTTGACATATCACAGTGATTATCAGCCGCCGCCACGCGACAAACCGACCAGCAATTATTACGATCCAACCTCCGACTCGAGCGAGAGAAAGCCGACAGAAAGTACGGGATGGGGTGAAGGGCAGACTCAGACACCACAGGTAAGGAGAGGCGATCATCGGCAGAGCTAAACGGTGCCCGGTTCGTTCTATTCAATTGCTAACACATCATCAGAGTCGAGAACCCTACCCGTATCCAACAACGTCTGTCGAGCCACCGAAATACACTGGCCATCAAAACGGTGCCTACACTTCACCCATCTCCTCCAACTTCCCACCGCGATCACCCATCTCACACTCTCACCCTCAAACTCGCACAATATCGCAGTCACCAAGACTGGCACCGATGGCTTCGCCAGTCGTGCGACAGAATGGCCTTTCTTTGGGAGCAACAATCAAAAATGAAGCTCAAATCAAAGCAGATCCCCTACCTCCCGTGACGGTACGTTGCCAACTCGCCCCCGTATTCCAACATTGTCACTAATTAATACGTCCATCAGACACCCAGCAGACCAGCAGACCCGATGGCCTTTTCCAGTATTCTATCGAGCGCAGATCCTCCCCCCAAACCAACACCGCCTCCAGTTGTTGCGAAACCCAGGAAAGTCTCGAAACATTCACTTCTTCCGCCCCCAATCGCCGCCACAATGTCAAGGGATAGCTCGTCACACTCATCTCTCGCACCGACGCCACCGATGCCAGCCCCAACAGTATCGCGGGTACCTGCGAAGCGCAAGGCTAATGGGGAGTCTAAGAAGAGCCCCCCAAAGCCTAAGCAACTGTCTAAAGAACAAGAAAAGGAAGTTCAGGCTCAGATGGCGAAGCTAGATGCGGAACAGATTGATACCGACATGCCTGATTTTGAAGAGGACAAGAAGTTCTACAAGGCTTTAGGCACCAAACGCTTACTAAAAGCCGAATCGTTAGAGGTAGCCAAGACGAAACGACGCCGTACGGATTACACCAAGAAGATGGCCACTATGCTTGGTAGACATGCGGATATGGGAGAACAGCGGTACAGAGATATCTACGCCGACGATGCTGTTACTGCTGTGCAAGAAAAAGAGGTCCAGGCCGAGAAGGAACGGAAGAAAGACATGCAGAGAAAGCGTCGCCGCGAAAAGACTGTTGCTATGAACATTGAGCAGAAAGACGCGCTCTTAGCCAAAGCACAAGAAGCGAATGACGAAACCGAGAAGCAGAAACTCCTCAAAGAGGCGCAGAGGGCAGAGAAGAAGGCGCAACAGACGAAGCTCATTCTCGCACGAGGAGATAAGGGCCCAGAGATCAAGGCTGTATCACCCCTGGAGCCGAATCTTTCTGGTGGTATGATGTCCACTTTCACGGCAGTAGACCCGGATCCAGCACCGAAGCAGAAGAGCAAGCGTGGTGGTGCTCGGTTACGAAAGTCGAAAGAGCAGAAACAGGCGGAGAAGGATTCGGCAGAAGCTGCCCAAGCTGCAATCGATGCTGGAGAGGACCCTCCCCCACCACCCCCTATTAAGGAAGAGACCCCTAAGATTAGACTTAAGTTGTCTAAAGAGTCAAAAGAAACTCGAGAGGAATCCCCCGCAACCTTTGAGCCGTATGTCTCCAAGGGCTACAATCAGATATATGATCAAATCTGGCGTGATCTAGCTCGAAAGGATATTAGCAGAGTATATAAGCTCGCAGGGGAATCTTACGCGACCAAAACTTCCAATCTTAAGAAGACTGCCATTCTCGCGTCGAAAGAAGCCAAACGATGGCAACTCAAAACAAACAAGGGTACCAAGGATCTTCAGGCCAGAGCGAAGCGTGTCATGCGTGAGATGATGACTTTCTGGAAGCGCAACGAGCGAGAAGAGCGTGATTTGCGGAGAGCGGCAGAGAAGGCAGAGATTGAGAATGCTAAGAAGGCTGAAGCTGATCGAGAAGCTAATAGACAGAAGAGGAAACTCAACTTCTTGATCTCTCAAACAGAGCTTTACTCACATTTCATTGGCAAGAAGGTCAAGACTCGCGAGGTTGAGAGATCGACCGATCATCCCGACGAAGCTGTTTCAGAGGCGAAAGCTACAGAAGACCCAGGTGCTCCGATGATTGACGCCTCGGAGAGCAGCACTGCACCTGCAAAGGTCACCAACTTTGAGGATCTGGACTTCGATGCCGATGATGAATCAGTCCTCAAGGCTGCCGCCATGGCTAATGCTCAGAATGCCGTCCAGGAAGCTCAGAACAAAGCCAGGGCGTTTAACCAACAAGACGGTGCACCGGCGATGGACGAAGAAGGCGAGATGAACTTCCAAAATCCTGCAGGAATTGACGACGTTGATCTTGAGCAACCGAAGATGCTCCAAGCACAGCTCAAAGAATACCAACTCAAGGGTCTCAACTGGCTTGTCAATCTTTACGAACACGGTATCAATGGTATCCTGGCCGATGAGATGGGTCTCGGCAAGACTGTTCAGTCTATTTCAGTCATGGCATACCTTGCCGAGAAGCACGGGATCTGGGGACCCTTCCTCGTCGTTGCACCGGCTTCCACACTCCACAATTGGCAGCAGGAAATCACCAAGTTCGTGCCAACCTTGAAGGTCTTGCCTTACTGGGGTACAGCTGCAGACCGAAAGGTTCTTCGAAAGTTCTGGGATCGGAAGCATATCACCTACACCCAAGATGCGCCATTCCACGTTCTCATTACATCTTATCAGCTCGTCGTCTCGGACGTCGCCTACTTCCAGAAGATGAAGTGGCAGTACATGATTCTAGACGAGGCTCAGGCCATAAAGAGCTCCGCGAGCTCAAGGTGGAAGAGTCTTCTCGGATTTCACTGCCGCAATCGTCTGCTACTTACTGGAACTCCTATTCAAAATAACATGCAGGAGCTGTGGGCCTTGTTGCATTTCATCATGCCTTCCCTATTCGATTCTCACGACGAATTCAGCGAGTGGTTCTCCAAGGACATCGAAAGCCACGCTCAGAGTAACACCAAACTCAACGAGGGTCAGCTCAAGCGGTTGCATCAAATCTTGCAGCCTTTTATGCTTCGTCGTGTCAAGAAGCATGTCCAGAAAGAGTTGGGTGACAAGATTGAGCTCGATATCTTCTGCGATCTCACATATCGCCAACGCGCTTACTACCGCAATCTCCGCAACCAAATCAGCATCATGGATCTCATTGAGAAGGCAACACTGGGCGATGACAATGATACTGGAACTCTGATGAACTTGGTGATGCAATTCCGAAAGGTTTGCAACCACCCCGATCTCTTCGAACGAGCAGAGACAACTTCGCCTTTCTCATTTGGCCACTATGCGGAGACGGCATCATTTATGCGTGAGGGTCCGAGCATCAATGTTGCCTACTCAACCCGCAACCTAATCGAGTATGAGCTCCCGAAGTTGATCTGGCGTGAAGGTGGCAGACTCAGTCAAGCTGGACGAGACAATGAGAAAGCTGGCTTCAGGGGCAAGTATTTGGATCAGCTGATGAATGTCTGGAAGCCAGAACACATATATGAAAACACAAAGGACAACGCAGCATTCTCATGGCTGAGATTTTCTGATACCTCAATTAACGAGCTCTCAACAGCTTCTCGCAAGGATGTCTTTGGTCGCGCTGTGGATCTTGCTCGGAAACCTCGCCGCCTCGGCGCATTGAGCATTGTTTATGACGAAGAGGAAGAAAATACTTTCACTCCAGTTCAAGCCATGCTTCGAGTTGTCGATCGTCAGGATCGGAAACCGCTTGCAGAAGTCACCAATGAAGGATATCTCAATAAGCTCTTTAACGTGGCCAAGGATGTCTGGGCCGATTCTGGTCTTAGTAGGATGGAACAATGTGGTCGCCCAAAAGCATCCGCCCCACCTATCGATGTCTTCTGTGCTAGTCGTGGAGCAATCATTGAGAAAGAAAACATCATGTTTAATGTGGCTATGCGAAGAGCCCTCTATGGTCCGTCGCCCGTGGAGGAGAAGGCTTTAGTTACATCCAAGGTTCCTTCTTCATTCTACCCACCTACAAAGATGCTCCCAGCACCAACATCAGAGAAACAGCGCTTCACAAACATCAGCGTTCCTTCAATGCGTCGCTTTGTCACTGATTCCGGCAAGCTTGCCAAGCTTGACGAGCTGTTATTCAAGCTCAAGGAGGGCGGCCATCGGGTGCTGCTCTATTTCCAAATGACACGTATGATCGATTTGATGGAAGAGTATCTCACGTACCGAAATTACAAGTTTCTTCGTCTTGATGGTTCTACCAAGCTTGAAGACAGAAGAGATACAGTTCACGACTTTCAGACCAGACCTGAGATTTTCATCTTCTTGCTCAGTACTAGAGCGGGTGGTCTGGGAATCAACTTGACAAGTGCTGACACTGTCATCTTCTACGACTCCGATTGGAATCCGACTATTGATTCTCAGGCTATGGACAGAGCTCATCGTCTGGGACAAACCAAACAAGTCACTGTTTACCGTATGATCACTCGTGGTACAATCGAAGAACGTATCAGGAACCGTGCTCTGCAGAAAGAAGAAGTACAGAAGGTTGTCATGACCGGTGGCAGTGGAGGTGGTGTCGATTTCAACACCAGGAGCAAGGAGAACCGTACCAAGGATATTGCCATGTGGCTTGTGGATGATGAAGAAGCTGCCGAGATTGAACGTAAGGAAGCTGAAATAGCTGCCCAGGAGGCGAAAGAGCAACCGACTGGCAAAAAGGCGAAGGGCAAGAAGAAAAAGACCGAGGCCAGTGGGAGCTTGGAGGACTTGTATCATGAAGGTAAGCTGCTTCCTGCCTGGATCCTGCTGTGAAAACATTAACTAACTATGTCTTAGGCGAAGGGCACTTTGACGATGGTAGTAATAGACCGTCTGGAGCCGCAACTCCGGTCGCAGGGGAAGCTTTGGGCCCGAAGGGAAAGAAGCCTCGAAAGGCCGGTGGCAAAAAGGCTAAGACTGCGAAGCAAAGACTTGCTATGGCTGACGGGGATGTTGATATGGGTTAATGCTCATTCCTTATTGGCGGTGGGAATTGATTTTCCAAGGAGTTCAGGGTGAGGGTCAGGGCGCAAAAGCACATTTCTGGACTTGTCTTACAGTACAGGGATCGAAAGTAAAGATAAAATCTAGAGATTTACGGGCAAGCTCAGATATGGGACTTTGTATTATACAATAGGGATTTGGTTTGCTTGCTGATGGAACAGGCCCGTCTTACTATAGAGTCTGAGCTGGGGGCTGATGCAGAAACCAGGGCGTTTTATTCAATGCTGCTACAGGTCAGATACAGGACAAGCACAGATTCATATAATGAAATGATTCTTGTACAAGTATTGTAAGAGTGAGACTCGAGCCATGCTGATGCAGATTTCCATATTATGTCTTACCTTGGGCCTGGGGGGTCTGCTGACACTGACACTTGTAGAGCCTTGGCTCCTCATGCCCGCCCGCCCCATGATGGACAGACATATATATATATACTCGTGCAATACAGCACAGTACTGTAATGTATCAGCCCATGAGAGATAATGTTCCACCCTTATCCAAATACAATGCCTCGGTGAAGTGAAGTGAAGTGAAGTGAAGTTATCAAGATCCCCTTGGCCAGAATAAATCTCCGGTGAGCTTTTGCTCCACAGTTCGACAGGGAGTGGAGGGGTTGATCCCACCGTCTCAAGTTCCCCCACCAGATTGACTCGACGTGACTGGACTCGAGAATTACAAAATGCTCCTCTATAAACAAACCTCGGCCTCCACACCCTGCTTGCTTCAACCTTCTCTCTCCTTATTACACTTCACCAATACCTAAACCCAACCCGTATTCTATCATTCCCCTTGACTCAGCGCCTGCCTCCGTATCACTCACTATTCCTCACCTTACGTCATCATTCCCCAATAGCTGCATCTCAGCATGCCAGGCTGAGCCCATGGACTAAACCTTCCCAGGTCCTCTGTGACTTCACATGAACCGGTGTTTATCCTCCCAAAACCAATTATCAAGCCGCGACTCCGAAATGGCATCCAGCACCCGCAACTCTACCGACTCGCCGCCCCCTTCCGAACCACCGACCTCCTCACCACAATCCCTCTCCAAAGCCGTGCACGCGCGCCGTTCCGAGTACACGCGCCCGCAGAAACTGAAAGTCAAGATCGGCTCCTGGAACGTGGCCGCATGTCCCGGCACAGAGCGCGATCTCGGCGCGTGGTTCGTGCAAGGGAAGGGTGTGGATGAGCATCTATCTGGCCTCAAGATCTCCGATGGTGAGGTTGAGAGTGTAGGCGCGCAGGAAGCGAGGCGGAGTAAGAAAGAGAGTACGGTGCCGAGGGGCGATACAGGTGCTGTGGCTGGTGGGGAGGAGATTGGACTATATGTGCTGGGTCTGCAAGAGGTCGTGGATCTCACCAGTGCAAGGGAATATGTTGGGAGGGTATACACGGATCCGGGGCCGACTGCGAAATGGCGGCGTGCGCTGAGCGATGCTTTACCTAGAGGTTATGTACTTGTGGCTGAGCAGCAGCTTTCCGGCCTGTTGCTCCTGATCTTCGCTTCTTCTGCTCTTGCGCCCACGATCTCGGCGGTTAGTACTGTTAGTGTTGGGACGGGCATTATGGGGTATCTTGGAAATAAGGGCGCGGTTACTACAAGGATTGTGCTGGGCGAGACAACGAGGTTGGTGTTTGTGAATTCGCATCTGGCGTCTGGGAGCGATCCTGCGCATTTGGAAAGGAGAATCTGGGATGTGCAGCAGATATTGCAGAGGACGCAATTTGATCCTATAAGTTGGGCGGGTGTGCTGGATGATGCGCACGAGGGGATTGGACAAGAAGATTTTGCATTTTGGTTTGGGGATTTAAATTTTAGGCTGGATGGATTACCTGGAGAAGATATAAGAAGGCTTCTTATGCTACACACGAAGGGTGAGTATGATGTGGGGCAGAAATCGAGAAATAAAATCGAGGGAGAGTTGGCAAACGCTGATGGGCCTATTGTTATAAGAAGCGTCGAAAGCGATGATGACTCCGAGGAGGAGGAAGTAGAGCACCGAACGAGCAGTAATTATGAGCAGATGGACGATTCATCAATGTCTCTACCAGATCCAGAAGATTTCGTTCAACATCCGAGCCAGGACCCTACTTCTCTGCAAGCTACCCTGGACTCTTTATTACCTCACGATCAGTTGAAGCATGTCATGAGAAGGAAGAAAGCTTTCCATGATGGGTGGCGAGAAGGTCCGATCACATTTCTACCTACATACAAATACGATGTTGGGAGTATGGGAATGTTCGATTCCAGCGAAAAGAAGAGGGCGCCCAGCTGGTGCGATCGAATCTTATTCAGGACACGGAGGGACAAGCTTGAGTTTGTTGGGAAATCCCAGGAAGAAGAGCTGGCCAGGATAAAGGACGAAGAAATGAAAGCTAGAGGTATCGATCATGCTGGAGATGACGAAGACGTTCTGTTTGATTACAATCCTGACGAAGATGGGGTGGAGGAAATTCCAGCGAATAATGACTATGATGAACATGAGGAGGCAGAAATGGAGCACCCAATGGACGATGTAATTACAAAGGAGGGGTACGTGGATAGGATACGACTGGATACGTATATTTCGCACCAAAGAGTGCTCTCTTCGGATCACAAGCCATTGGATGCGGTCTTCCTACTTGAGTATGATGCAGTCATCCCAGAACTAAAGTCCAAAATACAGCAAGAAGTTGCTCGGGAGCTAGACAGAGCGGAGAATGAGGGAAGGCCGGGAATTACCATCGTTGTTGATCTTCCTCAAGAGTCAGAAGTTATTTCACAACCCGATGGCTCTGCACCACCTTCAATTAGTGCCGCTCAAGGCGTGGACTTTGGAGGCGTGGCATATCAACGGAAAAAGATTCGGAGTCTAACGATAGCCAATACCAGTCAAGTACCAGCAACATTCGCATTCGTTGATAGACCGAGTGTACAGGGAGAGGGGGACTGGATAGCGCCTCCATGGCTATCTGTCCAATTTGTAGGTTCTCAAACTGACGAGGACGAGCGAGTTGCGCAAGCTCTGAAGAGGGAAGTCACTCTAGAACCGGGTGAGGCCGTAAGTGCGACCCTTGAGGTCTTCGTCGACGACATTACCCAAGTCAAAGCTCTAAATGAAGGCATCGCACAACTAGAGGACATCCTCGTACTACGAGTTACAGAAGGCAGAGATCATTTCATACCCGTCCGTGCCAGTTGGAAGCAATCCTGCTTCGGACGCTCGATCGACGAACTCATCCGGATTCCAGAAGGCGGCGTCCGGGCCCTCCGTCCTCGTCCTGGGGGCGAAACCGGAGGCCCTATCAATAGAGGGCAGGAAGTTTGCTGGTCCGCTCCCCGGGAGCTATTCAAACTTACGGAAGCAGTTGAAGCTCTCACGGAACGCTCAATTGCCGACTCCAATATGCTTTCAAACTCAATAATCCCTAAAGAATCACCCAGCTGGCCATTTGATGCCGATTCCTGGCTCCTCCAAGACAAGAAAGCGCGAGAAGAGCGGAGGGAATACGTGCTGGAAGCTCTGGATACAGACCAGAATCTGAACGATTCCTTTCCGCCAGAAATTCCCGCTATAGAACGGCTGGAAATCATGTCCGAAGTCCTCGTCGCTTTTGTATCAAGCCTGACAGATGGCATTGTGCCTTCCCCGCTCTGGGCGAAGCTCGAGTCGGAAATTCTATCACGGGGCCCCAGACAGCTCTCTGACCCCGAAGAGATCAAGACATGGGTACTAGACACTCTGTCCACTTCTCCAAATCATAACATATCATTTGTATTCTTAACGACTATGTTATGCCGCGTAGCCGGCGAGTTGGCGCCACTGCCGAGATCAGGTCCGGACTACGCGGGCCAGGACAGCGGGATCAGAAGCAGTATTGACACTGTAAGGAGGAGTATGAGCTGGAAACCGAAAGGGCCCGCGATGCCAGAGAACCCGGCTATTGGGAGACGGAAAGAGGTTGAGAGGGCTTGGGTGGATGTTTGGAAAGATGTGGTGTTTAGGGCTGAGGTTGGGAGCTTGAAGGATAGAGAGAAGAGGTT
>QGMI01000350.1:0-35159 GCA_007821535.1 Lachnellula occidentalis
TATTTATATATTTAAAGTATATATAAAATAGTAGAAGGTTTAACAGCTTAGATTAAAAGCTAAAAGTCAATAATAGAAACTAGAACTATATATATAAAAGATAGTAATATAAAAAAGAAGTAAGCAAGTCTCTACTTATTATAGTAGATAGGCAAGTAGGAAGAGATACTACTAGTAGAAAGACTATTATTATAGGTATAGAGGTAGTACTTATAGATATTAGAAGATAGAGTATAAGAAGGTTTAGGAATATTAAGTATTAAGCTAATAGGTATAAAATCTAGATCTTAATTATAATAATAGTTAGTAAGATATATTATAAAAGAGGAAAGCTATATATAAAACGAATATAGTTTTAAGTTATATATTATAAGGCAACTAGTATAAGCTTTAGTAAAGAATATATAAAATTAGTATTATATAAAAACCGGAATCTAGTTACTTCTAGTATAACGGGTATAGCTACTACTTATATTAGTCCTAAAACCTTATATAAAAGCACTATTCAACTCCTACTTATTCTAGAACATATAGCTACTATTAGGTCAAGTAGCGATCCTAGCTTTATTAGAAGAAAGACTATAGGTGATCTTGAAATACGCGCTAGTAGATAGCTATTTAGAGGGGATTATTTAGAATAAGATCTTTAGTTAAGTATTAGTAGATACTATAAAAACGTACGACTTAGAAGTAAGACTTATAATAGCTTTATTAAAAGTTGTAATACTATTAGTAATAATTATAAAGAAGTAGTTAGAAGGACTCTAGTTATTACTACTTATGCTAGTAGCTTAGTTCTAAGGTAGAAGAAAGGAAAATATAGTATTAATAGTATTATAGATAGAATAAGAATATTATAAGATATCTGGAAAGTTAAGAAATTTAAAGTATTAAAGTTAAAAGTTTAAAGTAGAAAGAAGGTTTAAAAGAAGGAGAAATAGCTAGGAGAGAATAGGTAGTAATTCTAAGTATAACTTTAAGTAAGATAGCTAAGTAGAAGTAAATTAAAAAGCTTAATATAAAAGAAGCAAGTTAGATAAGAGTAGAATTAGCTACTAAAAAGAAAAGTTATAAGCTAGAAGAAGATAAGAGGAGTAAATTAGAAGAGTATATATAATAGTATATTTCTTATATAAAATTATAAACTAAGAAATAAGTAAGGAAACTAGCTTATAGAATAGTAATAATAAAATACTTAAAGGATTCTTAAGGATATTAGATTTTAGGTTTTAGATATTTTAACCTAATTATAAAAAGAAGATTTTAAGGCTATCTAAAGATTCTTAAAGGAATAAAGAGTATAAGATAGGTAGGTATAAAGGAATAAATAAGCTTAAAAGGATATTAAGCTAGAAGAATAAGCTAAAAAGATAAGTCTTTAGTTTAAGGATTCCTAAATCTAATACTTACTTTAAAGTATACTTACTACTATTAGATAAGTCTAAAGAAAATTCTTATATACTTACTATACTATATTAAAAATAGCTAGTACTTTAGAATAAGACTAGTAATCTTATTTAAGAAAATAAAAAAGTAAATACTTAAAAAGGGAATGCAAATAAGATAGCTAATAGGGACTTAATAATATATAGAAATTAGTAATATTAACTATTTATAAAAGTATTCTTAGGTTTTAAGGTAAGGAAGAAAAAGAAGAGTAAGAAATATAAATATCTTTTAAAGGACTTAAAGGTTAAAAATCCTAAATAATAATAGTCTAATAGGTATTTATAAGAAGATAGTAGCTTTATATAATATATTTGTATCTTTAAGTTATATAAGAAATAGCTAACCTACTTGCTTAGTTAGCTACTAGATTACTTAAAGAAATGAAAGTCTAATACTATCTATCTAGCTAGGTATTCTTTATACTTAAAAGCATCTTAGAGCCTTATATAAAGGTAGTAATAGGACTTAGGATATTAGTTACTATATAGCCTACTTTAGAGAGGATAGGTTTAAGGAGGAGTTAGGTAGAAGATAAGAAAGAGTATTTAAAAGGTTTATTAGTTAGAAGATATTATAAGTTAAGATATAAGAATAAGACTTTTAGAAGAATATATTTAAATTTTAAAGCTTTATACAAGTTAGCAGTTATACTTATAATAGCTTAATAAAGAGTTCTAATATAAAGTAAGGAACTATAAGTTAAGATTTTAGGTTCTTCTATTTCTTTTTTAAACCTTTAAATAAATTATAATAAAGTTTCTAGTAAGAAAGATACTAGACTTTAGGTATTCCTAATAGAGATCTAAGACTAAGAAGTAGAATAGATTAAAAGGAGTAGAGAAGTTTAAAAGTATTAATATAAAGAAATTAAAAAAGAGTATAAAGGTAGAAAGAGAGAAGCATAAAGCTATAATAGGTTTTAAGGCTATATATCTTATATATAAGATTATAATATAAGATATAGGCAAGTGAAATAGCTTAAATTTAGGCTATATAAGGATATTACTAGGAGTAAAAGAAGGCTTCCTTAAAGAAAATAGGATTATCTTAAATAGATATAGATAAAGATAGCTAGGTAGGTATTAAGTATAACCTTAAATTAAGTAGCTATATTAGCATTTAGTAATAGGCTTAGGGCTAGGGCCTAGCTTTATAGGAGGAAGAATTAGCTTTAACTTCTTATTATTATAGTCTTAAGTATATACTATAACTAGAATAAGTCCTTACTAATAAGATAAGTTATAAGAGAAAATATATATAATAATTATATTTAACTAAAGTATAATAGTATATATAGTTTATATAAGTATTATCTTTTATACCTTTAAGATTATTATAAGATTAGAAAACGCCTTTTATATTACTATTATAGATATTATAAAGATCGCTCTTATAGTACCTACTAAACGCCTAGATTACTATAGCTTTAAACTCTTATATATTAGTAGCCTTATAGTACCTATCTAGTAAAGAGGGCCTAGAAGTATAAATAGTAAGCTTTATAGTATAATAGAAGATATATTTAGCTAGGATTAGGATACTATACTAGGCATAGAGCTAAGAACTTATTAATATATAAAACTTATAAATACTTACTACTACTTATAAGTAGCTTATTAAATTCTATAATACTATTCTAAATAATTATAAGATATAAAGCATTAAGGCCTATAGCTGCAATTATATTAGTAGGCTAGACCTAGGAGGCTAGGGCGCTAGGGGACCTAGCTTATACTATATAGAATAATATATTACTATTAGAAGGAGAGAATCTAGATAGTAGAAATAAGGTAGCTCTAAGACTAAAAAGAAAGGAAGTATTATTTAATATTTTAGCTTAATAGAAAAGTAAGTATTAGTATTAATAAGGTTATATAAAAGAAGGAAAGAGAAGTAAGTATTAGTATTAATAAGGTTATATAAAAGAGAAAGAAGAAAGAAGAAGTAGAAGGTATTTATAAAGAGCTTAAGATTAGATTAGTATAGCTAGTAATTCTCTTTTTAAGATAAAGTATATTTAGTAGTAAATGTTTTAAGTTATTCTATATTTAAATTATATATAATAACTATAGTAGAGTTATAAGCTAGTAGAAACAGGCTTAGGCTTAGGGAAATAAGATTAGGGCTATAAGAGGCAAGAAGAGATTTTATACTTACTTTTACTTCTTATTACTTGTTTTTAGCTAATTGCAAGTCTGCTTACTTTAAAGCTATAGGGCTAGATAATAGAAGTAATTAGAAGATAATTACTTAAGAAAAGGAGCTATATAATAGGGATTTTTTAGTCTTTCTTTAGTTATATAATATTATAGGATTAGTATATCTTAGGGCTCTTTTATAGCTATATACTTACTAGAAGACTATTTATATAAAACTTTATCTTCTTTATAATATATACTTTTGCCTTTATTTTTAGTTTTTAGTATTAGCTAGCATTCTCGCTTAGGATTCATTTTCTTCTATTACTTGTTTTACTTTTACTCTATACTACCTTTACTTCTATGCTTATATATAGTCCGTTAACTATATAAACATTTATTCCCCTTTATAATAGCTATGCCTATTTTACTTATAAAAGATATAGTATAAGATATACTTTATTAACGCCTAGGTTATATTAATTTTAGTAATATTAATACTATTTTAAAAGCTAGAAAATTAAGGATTATTATTCTAAAATACTAAAGAATTACTCCTACTAGTAAAGATGCTTATAAAGTATACTCTACTAGTAAAATGAAAGAGTACTTTAATAAGAAAATAGACTCTTATAAAAAGATAAGACTTAAAAGAATATATTACGATTTATTAGAAATTTAAATACTATTACTTTAAGGCTATCGCTACTAGCTCTTAGTAGTAGATAACGCTATTAGATTTTACTAGATTAGGCTACTTAAATTAAAGGAAATAGTAGAAGTACTAGCTATATTGTCACCGAGAGTACAATACGCCTGAGGCCTTCTATTTTGGATGACGTTTGTGGATGCCTTGGGGTGCCTAAGGCACCTGCTTTTCGTCTATATATATAGCCTTTTCGGCTCATCTCACTTAGTTCCTTAAAGTAAAAACAGGTCAATTCAGCCTCTTTTTAGAGTACATTTTCGGGCCTGTTTGCCCCTTATTATCTATGATTTATATTTAAAGAAATAAAGAATAAAGTAAAGCGAGAGATAAATAATAAAATTGTCTTTATAAGAGTAGATAATAGAAAGAGCGAATTTAGAATACTTTTCTAAGACTATTATAAGTCTAAAGGTATACAATTCTAGCTATTACTACTATATAAGCACTCCTTTAATAGTATTATTAAGTGCTAGATAGGGATAATAAGTATAATCGCTTGATTAATACTTTATAAGGCTTAACTTCCTTATTAATTATAGGATTATACTATTAAGTATACTATCTTTATTAAGAATTAGGTACTAATACGATTAATTAAAACGATAGGATATCTAAGAAGTAGAATCCCTATTATAGTATATAAAGGAGACATTCTTAATCTAGCTAAATTAAAAGTCTTTAGATACTAAGCAAATATACTCTACCTAAAAGACCTATATTCCTAGAAGTAGCAACCTAGAATAAAGGAAGGAAAATTTATATTTATAGGCCTAAGAGGTAATAAAATTAGAAGGTTTCTTAATATAAAGACTTTATAAGAAACTCTAGGTATAGACGTAGAATGTAATAAGTATAGCTTCTTTAAGATTAATATTAATCGATTTATTATCCTTAGAGAAAAAGAATTGCTTATACTAAAAGCTAATTAGGATATAGAAAATCGTCACTCTAAGCCTATTATAGCTAGACCTAAAGGTACTAAGTAGAAGCATTATAAGTATATAAATGTTCATCTTTTATAAAAGATTAAGAATAGTAATTCTTAGGCGATTAGAAGCCTTAAGTATAATAGTAATAAAGCTATAGAACGACCTATATCTTATAATAGTACTCAAGAGATGCCTAATTAGCATAATTTATAAGAAGAGATTAAGGTAGAAACTTCTTTAAAGATTAAGAGAGAAGCTTTCTTAAAAAGCATTTAAAAAGCTATAGAAAATATAAGAAAAGGCCTAATAAAAGTATAGAAAAGATCTTGATTTAGAAGAGTACTAAAACCTAAGACTTATATAGTATTTAGTTAAATAATTGCCTTAGTAATAGTAGCTCTCTAAGTAGTCTATATAGGCCTAAAATTATTATCTTTCTAGGTCTTTATCCTACTATTCAAATCGATTACTATTAAGTAGGCAATAGTAAAAGATAAGGAAGCCTAGATAAAGGCGATTAAATAAGAGCTATTATCTTTATAGAAGTATAAGACATTTATTATTCTTAAAGGTAAGCCTCTAGCTAGAAAGAAGGTAATTTTAAGTTATATAATATTAAGAAAGAAGCTTAAAAATAAGCTCCTTAACTAGCAAAAGGCTAGAATCGTGATTAGAGGCTTCAAGTAGGAATATAGGACTAATTACTTTAAAACATTCGCATTTATTATTTAATATAATATACTATAGATTCTACTAGCTAAAGCTATAGTAGAAGATTTAGAAATTAAAGTATTAGATATTAATACTATATTTTTAAATCCTATACTAAAAGAGGAGATCTATATAGAAGTACTAGAGTTTTACTATTTAATTTACCTAGAAATCAATCGAAAATACTACTTTTTAAGGCTTAATAAATCGCTTTATAGCTTTAAGTAGGTATCTTATAAATAGTTTAATAAGGTTAAAGAGTACTTTAATAAGATTAGTTTAAAAGGGGAAGAGAGTAATCTAAACCTTTTTATTAGGTATAGTATCTATATGCTTCTTTATATTAATAATATACTAATTATTAGTCTAAAGGCTAAAGTTAAGGTAGTTAAGAAAGATATTAATAAGAAGTAGTAATCTAAGATCTTAGATCTAGTTAATACTTTTATAAGACTATAGATTAAGTATAATTAATAGAAGTATACTCTTTAAATCTATTAAGAATCATATATGAAAAAGCTTCTATAGTATATAAAGATAGATAATATAAATCCTAAAATCCTCCTTCTTCTAGCAACTATAATACTATACCTAGTAGATAATAACGACCTCTAGTAATTACTTAATCCTAAAGAATCAAGCTTATATAAGTAGATTATTAGATTAGTAATCTACCTCTTAAATAGTACTCACTTAGATATCATATATACTATTTCTTAATTTATTTAATTTATATCAAATCTTAATACTTATTATCTTAAAATATTAAAGTACCTACTATACTATCTATAAGGTATAATATTACTAGGAATAATATATAATAGCTTGAAAATAGATAATAGATAGTTAGTCTAGTCTAATATAACTTAGAAGATAGAAAATGATAAAAAGTCATTTTAAAAGTATACTATTTTATAGTTTAGGAGTATAGTAACTTAGGCTATAAATAGATAAAAGAGTATAGTATAAAGCTCTATAAAAGTAGAGATTATAGCTGCAAATAAAGGAGTAAAAGAGATAGTATAGATAAAGAAAGTAGCTTAAGATTTAGAAATCGACTTAAAACCTCTACCTATAATTTATATTAATAATATACCTATAATCAAGCTTATAAAGGTAATAAAGTTTTATAATAAGGCTAAGTATATACTCCTATAATACTTCTTTATTTAAAAAGATATAGTCTAAGAATAGAGGCTTATAATTTAGTATATAGAAAGAAAGAAGCAAATTATAGATATACTTATAAAAGCTCTAGCTAAAGACTTATTTACTAAGTTTATTAGCCGGATAGGCCTAAGATATAAGGTATAAACGCTTACTTATCGCTTATAGTACTGATTTAAGCGATTTTAATATAGCAAATTTGATTTTAGTATAGTAATATTAAAAAGTATATTTTAAAACGCTAGAAACGATTTTAGAGGTTAATAATAGGTACTCTTATACTATAATATAGGATTTAGGTTCTATAAAGTATCTAAACTCTTATATTAGAGACGTAGGAGCTATATTATAGTATTATAGAAGTTAATAAGGCCTAGGAGTACTATTTATAGCAAGGGGATATATTAGAAATAGCTGCTTATATAAGTATACTACTATATAAAACTCTATAATATAGTATATTTCACTCCTTAGCCTTTATATAATATATCACTATATGACCTCTTATGCTAGCGCACTCCTCTCTTATATATCTATTATATCGCTCGTAGTTCAATAAAATTGGTGCCGTCTTTTCTGTCCTCTACAAGTTATCCAACCCTCGCTTTGCATAATCATAATGCCTCATACTAACTAGCTCCTAGTATAATAAAGAAGGTGTAGAAGACAATAACAGCAGAAGCAAAAAATGAGGATGGATTTCAAACAAGCGTGAGATACATAAAGCTATATGATTAGTAAGTAGCAAGCAAGCTACTCGCTTTTTTTTTAAGTCTGATAGTAGAGACTGTATAGTGTAGAAAGCATAGATCCCGCATATCTAACTAGCTCTTTCCCTTGGTATAGATCCATAGGATAGCAAGAAAGGTCGTAGCTTAAAGCAATCTTGGAGTGAGAGGGTTTTATATTTCATCGGATGTAGGCCTATTAAGTGGTGCGGAGTATAAAGTTGTGGAGTCACTATCAGACTTAAAAAGAAAAGCGAGTAACTGAGTGAGTTTCGGGCCCCAAAAAAACCAAAAAAGATATCTGATCACTACGAGGGTCGAACTCGCGACCTTGGCGTTACCTATTAGCACCACGCTCTAACCAACTGAGCTAAGCGACCTGAGTGGTTATTTTTATTGAAAGAAACGTGTTCTATTTCACATTATAGACTCTAGCGGTTGTTTAGCATGTCATGTAATGCTAGGCATTTAGTAAAGCGAATTACGAACGTAGAGAATTCATGCCGGCTGCCGTCAATGCGGCGATTTCGACAGCGTGGGCCACGAATGTGTTGTTTCCAGTCTTCGTGTAGTGAAAAGTTGTATTCGTCACTCTAGATATCACGAAATGCTTAGTAACGAGTGGTTTTTTTTTTTCTTCACGGAAAAATCTTCATATGGGATTAATATAGAAATGGGCTACTGCAGATGAGAATGCGGTGTTGCGGAAGGATGAGGCGTTGCACTTTTGGGATGGGAAGCCAGCCAATACGGAGATATGAAACAATGGAGGAAATGTGTATCGTAAAGTTCTATCATCGTTCAAGTAAGATTTCAGTCATCTGAAAAGTGTGATGCGAATGATGCAAGGCCACTCTAAAGTATTGCCGCTTCCGTTGCTTCCTCCTTCCCCAAAACACCTCTTGTTACCTGCTACTCTTCTCCGACCAACCCCCCAAAGACACAAATACAAAACCTAACCATACACTCCACGCCGCGACAAAGTAAAATGGCGTCGTACTATTCGAGGAGTGACCTCGCTGATCATAATCTGCTAGTAAGAGTACCGCGGACAGACGACAAGTCCATAGATCATTTGGTAAAGTCAGGCTTCCCACACATGATGACAACCAAAACGCTGCGTTCAAATTCCAATCATTCCGCAAGCGTCAAGGATGATGTTGGGTTGGCAAATGCGCCGAGCGCTCTGGAAAGCTGCCAGAACACGACAGTGATGATATTCATATTCGGAGGTACCTGATCTCTCAAGTATAGTTTTCCCGGAGGTGCAGGTTTGGTCCATATCTCAAATCAATCTATCAGTCTCCCATTTCGGATCAGATTTTGACCGGGCGCAACCGGTTTGGTTGGTTGGTCGTACTTGTATAGTGATGCAGAAGCGGAGGGACTGTTGACTAGCGAGGTCTTATTCTAGGAATGGTCTTCTGCTGATGCTGAAGATGCGATGCCATGGCCAGGTTTGTCGATAATTGACCATTCCGAGAAATACAAAAATAAAACGGTAATAGAAATACAGGACGAGGAGCAAGGTTGTAATCGCATGCATGCATATTTGATGGACCGTTGCCGATTATGCTGCAATGCAAAATGACTGGCCGGCGGGGATGGCATAGAGCTGCACGAAATCATACAGTACCAGTATTTTTTCACAATTGTAGTGCCGTTGGAACTTTCCCCGAAGCAGCAAGAATCTGGGGATCGTCACCACTATTTTTGGAGCCACATTAGGACGTACACCTGTATAATCATGTAAAGGTTGACGGATTTGAATCTAATTCAAGTCACGATTGGTAATGGTGAACCAGTAAGCACGAGCAATTGATTCGTCACAAACCTGAAGCGGAAAATGCATGTATGGAAAGCTAGCGCCCTGGTATTCATAAATCGCAGTATTCTTAAACAAGTGGCAGTGGGGGAATCTCATCGATTGACTCGACATACACCATAGAACACCGCCCAGAAAAAAGTTGTTAACCCAAGGAAAAAAGGGAACCAGCAAGGTACCAGTTCTCTGAAATCAGAACAAATCACTAGTATCCCTGGTCGATGAGAAAGAAACTTTGGTCTCCTGTTTCAGTCAGAACATACACTCAGAACATACACTCTACGCTGTTCCATCACGGCTCTTTCGGTAGCTGGCCTGCGAGGAATGCTTCATCAGCGTCCGCTTAAGCAGAATAGTCCTTGGACCTACTCACTTCCTGCTCAACTTGTAGACCATCAACAACCGGGGCAAGCTCGCTGAGAATCTCATATGCCTTCTTGTGGTATTCGAGTTGGGCAGCAATCAAATCGGCAAGGTTGCGGAGTGGTTCAGGGGTATCGAGTACCTATAATAATTAGCACCGTATTGAGGGCAGGGAATGGATAACACCTACGTTCTTCATAACGCCGACTGCTTCCTCAGTCTGGCCGACAAATTCATCCTCGGCCTGCTCAACCTCGACTCGGGACTCCTCAGTCGCATCGCCTTCATCTTGCCCCTCAGCTCGTGCAGAAGCCTGGCCAGGTAGTTTCCAACCGGGGTTCTTGGACTTTGTCTTGGCAGCATCAAGCATGAGCCTCGAGTTCTCAACATTTTTTCTCGCACGAGTCGCGAACATCAGGTTGGTATTGAGGGTTGTACTCCAGCCTGCAAGGAAATGGCTCTGGATCTGCGAGTCTTGTGCAAGTCTAGCTTCACCAACACGCTCGCTGGCAAGAGCGTACTTTTCTAGGGCGGCTGCGAGAGGATCTTCACCGGTACCGGCATTTTGCTGTTGGAGAAGCTGGCTGCTGGCCAAACTGGCCCGAGCGATAGCATGGTTGAACGTCTTTGGTTGTGGTTTTGCAGAGGGGGGAGCTGTGAGGGCTGCTTGGGCCTCAGCGGGAGAGGTTGCGGTTGATAGGAGGTGAACCTTTTCGCTAACTGTGCGGCTAAGATCTCCCAAGCTCTCCTTGAGGTTCGCAGGGTAATCGTATCCTTCATTGGAATATTGGGAGCTGTAAACAATCGATTAGGTTCAGACTCAAGACCTGTCGCTAGTACTCTATACAACAGCACTTACGTAACCTGGAGCATCTTCTGGTGAACCTGTTTCAAGGCATCAACTCGCTTCTCGAGTTCGATATAGTCCGGGGGAAGCTGAGTCTGTGGACGAGGAACGTAGATCAGTTGTCTGCCTGTACCTAATAGAGCGGCTCCTTAACCTTGTCCTCGGTCTGTCCAAGCTGTTCCTTCACATATTGCTGTGTGCGGGCGGCGAATGGAGTAAACGTGGCCCTAAATGAACTGTTAGAATTCGTCGCATAGTTTCCCGTATAGGCTGCTGATGCCAGGTAAGACAGTTTGGTTCGACGATAACGTTGGGAAGGTCTTGGAGAACTTACGAGAAGTTCTTGCCAAATGCTGAGACTTTATCCATATTGGCGACTGTGGGGGATTATGCTTGATAGAAAGGTGGTCTGAAGATTTGATTGTTGTGTTTACCTATTTCAGAAAGGGAGGTCAAGTCGAGCAAGCAAGCATGCGTCGTATCCCTAACGAATCTTTAGCGCGCTGTAATACTCCCTCGCGCGCTCGCGGTAGAAAAGCGGCACGATTTATACTACTAGAAGTGGCTCATTATTAGTGCCGCTTTTGCGTCTAGCATGAGACTCCTTTGCCTTCACGTGCTAATGATAAGCTGAAGATGAATATTCACTTCACCTCTTCCTAGGACTAACTTTAGAAAGCTGAAACCTGAAAGTTATTAGGCTAATACCCCTTTTATCACCACTGTTTTCTGGATCGATTATATGTACGACGGGGTTCTATCAAAGTTGGTATTTCAATCTAGTATTGACTTTCCATCGGCCCACGAAGGCTCGATCCCACGGCATACAGCCTCATAATCAAGAAAGGTCTGTCTATCCATATCAGGAGTTGTCCAGAACATTGTCCAACCCGTATTGGTCAGTTTCCAAGTCCCCCTAGATCTCTCGAAATACCACTTATTGACCACATTCGTAGATCTTGACCTCCATACCACGCCATTCGGGAAGCAATCTCGCACCATGGCTGTAAATACAGCATCTGCAACTCCCCCAGATCCTTGGGATTTTTTCAAGACTGCAAACTTGTCCAGATATGGCACCATCCTCGCTCTGCTTTCAGGACTCCCATCATCAGGCACGCCAGGTGGTGTTTCCCACGTTAACAAAGCTCCGCCTTCGTATTCGCCAGCAATGATAACCCCTGCAATACGGCCATTGACACGCTTGAGATATTCTTTGACATCGAGTGTGCGGCCAAAAGAATCGTTAATTAGATGCACTAGACGAGGGAGATCGATGTATGAGTCTGTCAGCTCTAAATGTTTCTTTCCAGGTCGTGGTGGCTCCCAAGGTGCAAGTTTCGGATCCGGAAAGATAGTGATATGCATTCCGTGTTTTGCGAAAGTCGTTGGAGTAATGCTTGCAGCTAGACTTGAGGATCCATCCCCCATCATAGATTTTGTTTGACCTAAGCGGCCCATTGGCAGTGATGATGAGTATACTGGCTTGTCGGTGAGTAGGTTGTGAATCAAGGGATTTCGGCGTCGGCGTGTGCCTACACCTCCGGCTCGGAAAGGAGTCTCTTTGCCGGCATTCGCTGCCTCGTCCGGGGTAGTCAACAAGGCTGATGAGCTAGGTGGTAGCATTGAAAGTACAGAACGGACCAATTCGAGGTTCTGGAGATGGTACTTGTTTTCTGCCTTTGGTGTATTGATAGCCTCTGGTCCTGAAGCCACGGTCTGCGGAGTAGGCTTTGGGCTTCTGGATTCCGTTTCAACAAATCTTGAAAAGGGATTGCTTGAACCAAGGTCAGAGACCTGGTTTTGCTTGGATTGACTTTGCAGAGAGCCCTCAGCGGCGTCCAGTTGAACCACCTTGAGCAAATCTTCCTTTGCAGCTTCAAACTCCTGCTCCATATTCAAGAAGACATGGTAGCCATTTGGACGATCAGATGTTGGGATTCCTCCAAGAGGGTCCAATATGATAATACGATCGAGGGAGACCTCGGCGCGACGAGTCTGTAACCTTTCTCTAACCTCTTCTGGATTTTCATCGGGACAAGTCTGGGTAGGAAGTCCTGCGAGCTCCCTTGTAAGGGCAAGTACAGCGTCGCTAGCTAGGATTGGGACTGCAGTCTGAGTAAAGTCGGTATAACCTAGAGAAGGGATGACCGGAATAACACCACGTCTTAGAGGGGTCATCATCAATTCGCGGATACTGACGTGCGTTGTTATGGGTGTATGAGCTCCGTATCGTGGCTTTTCAGATCCCTCATATACTCCTATAATATTGTCGACTAATCTTGCTTCTGTTACTCCCTCAGAATCGATCGCTGCCACAATTCGATTTGCCTGGGTTGTTGCTACTGACCGCCAAGTGGGATCTGGGGCAGATTCTGGAACTCGATTGCAATCAACCACCACCACACTTAGTAACCCTAGGCGTGCAAGTTGTGACAAGGTTCTTCCCACGCCATTGAGAGTTTCGTCATCCAAAGTCTGGGGAGCTCTAATCTTAACCAGTGCAACATGAAGTCGAGGGCCCATCAAAGGTTCGGTCTGTTTATGGGGATGCTGTAGAAATTGCGGACTGCCCACGACCGAAGCAGGCCCGTAAAACCCCCCAAGATTGACACCATTACCTTGTGAGGATTGAGTTCTCTGCTCGGTGGCCGCAGGATTCGTTGTGTGAGGCTTCGGTGACTCTTTTGAAGGAGTGAAACGCTGTATATATGCCCTTGCGTCTCTTTTCGTAGCTGATGAGTTTAACACGGACATGAAAAAGTCCTGAGATGGATTAGCAGTGCATACAATCCCAATTGCTGGACTCGCACCTTGTCTATCGCCCTGGCTTCTTTCTTCGCTTTCTGCTTGTTGGATAGATCCTTGACATGCTCTCTTGCCATTTCCTCCCTCAATTGGCTCGCAGATGGTCTGTCCGTGGCAAAGCCACGCTTGCCATCTTCAGGGAAAGCATCGAAGACACATAGATGCTTTGCCCAGCATTGTATCTGCCAAAGTCAAATATATTCTCACCGCTTCAAGTTCTTGACTCACCTCATGACCAGCCACTTTTTTGCCCTTTTTCCAAGCTAAATTCTGCAATATCATTGTGCATGTTGGAAGAAATCCCCCTAAATCACCTTGAAAACAACATGAAGAAATATTTAAGCAGGAGAAAAGCCATTTATTCTCACGGTCGGAATTGTGTTTGTCGAGCTGAAATTCGATGGCCCGATGCCGGCGCTAGGCTTATCGATAAATGCTGGGGTCAAAGTTTAACCCCTCTGAGCCTCGCTCATACGGATTAGAGCAGGACAGACAAAGCGGCACGGACTTGTGATGTGTTGCTCAGTAAAAGCCGGTGATTATAAGTGCCGCTTTTTGCGTCTAGCATGAGCCTCCATTGCGTCATTCCCGTCCGATTCGTACGGACCGGACGGGTCTGAGCGAGTCTTTTGAGAAACAAGTACATCATCTCATTGGCCTAAATGTGCTTCAGTTTGGTGACTTCTAGGAACCTCTTGACATATATAAAGCTCGAAGTCCATCGTCGACAAAGTGAACAGAACAATTACAACTTCGGAGACTTCCATCTACAAATCTGAGAATTTTGACAATATGGCTCCTCAACTAGCATTCCTTGGGCTTGGGTCTATTGGCAGGGCAAGTTTCACGCCTGTTCCCCTTTAGCCATACTAATAGTATTAAAGGGCATGTGCAAGAACCTGGTCGAGAAAGGCCAACTCGACAAGCCATTGATCATCTACAACCGTACCGAAAAGCGTGCTACGGATCTGAGCAATTCTCTACCCTCTGGGAAATCCACTGTTGCCTCCACTGTCGAAGATGCCGTTTCAAACGCGGACATCATCTTCACGTGCGTTGGAGATGATGCGGCAATCAACAGTATCGTTGATACAGCTCTGCAGGTTGATACCAAAGGCAAGTTATTCGTCGACTGCTCAACAGTCCATCCGGATACCACAGAACGGCTAGCAAAGAAGATCACAGCCGCTGGAGCCGAGTTTGTAGCATGTCCCGTCTTTGGAGCTGCAGCCATGGCGGACAATGGTCAACTTGTTTGTGTTCTTGCTGGTCCAAAAGCGAGTGTCGAAAAGGTCAAGCCGTATACCAAGGGTGTAGTTGCAAGAGCCAATATCGATTTTGGAGGACAACCTGTTGGAAAGGCGCTTCTCCTCAAGGTGATTGGGAATACTTTCGTCCTCAATATGGTCGAGACTTTGTCAGAGGGTCATGTCTTAGCGGAGAAGTCTGGATTGGGCAGCGAAAACCTCCATCAATTCATCGAGGCCATGTTTCCTGGTCCCTATACTGCCTACTCGACGAGGATGATTTCAGGAGACTACCACAAGCGCGAGGAGCCTCTCTTTGCGGTTGATCTTGCAAGGAAGGACGCCAGACATGCCATGGCATTAGCTAAGGATGCTGGCACGCGTCTGAAGGATTTAGAAGTGGCAGAAGCTCACTTGGAGCAAGTGAAGAAGCATCGGGGGGAGGCTGGTGATATTGCTGCAATCTATGGAGCAGTGAGACAAGAAGCTGGGCTCAAGTTTGAAAACTAGATTAGTCATAAATGAGAAAGCAGATTTTGAGGATGATCAAATATCAGAAAATTGGATCCAGTAAAGTTTTTGATTTTGAGACGAGTTCCAAGAAAGTGAAGGTCAACTTTAGTGACTTTTAAGCCTTGCTTATCTAAGCGCGTATTTCGAGCTTCGCCTGAAAGTCAAGCACGACAGCTATCCAAAGCGCAACCCAAGCTTCATAAACACTCGACAACATGGCGAACGGGTAAGCAGCACATTTTCTCTTATATGATCTCAAGTGGAAATCTGGCAGGCCATCAGCTAACACATTACTCTCATTCTAGCTGGAGTATCATCATCGGCTTCGTGGTAATCGTCCTTGCCTCTGTAGCAGGATGGTTCTTGTCGCCCAAAGGCGAGACACAAACGTACGCTCGCCCTATATGCCCCTGTAAATCTGCTGGACATCCTGCTAACTGCTCTACAGAGTCTGGCGAAGTTCATTGATCCTTTCCTTCGCAAGCTGCTATATCATGTGGGGTACGTTCTTCCCAAGCCATGTTCCATTCTTCCCCGAAGACAAAATACTGACACAATTTGTTGAACAGCCATTACATTCCTCGCACAATGGCACCCACTTATCGTACCCCGACGAAGTGGCTTGAGGACAGGGGCGGCGCACGAGAACTGAGGACAAGATATCTACAATACAGAGAGGAGTCGAAGTAGGATTGCATGGATGTATATTTGGCGTTGGGGTGTGGGTTATAGGATGGGCCTTCCGAGAGTCTTGTGTATCGATATGAATGGGAGCTACTAGCTGCTTGAATGGCAACGTTTCGACGGACAGGTATCGCATTTTCACACGGAGTGCTGTGAGATTATTGATTCGGATCCAGGGCGTCCCATATCGGCCCAAAGATGTTCTTCTCCAAATAGAAAGGCAGAGAATTATAATGATGGGTCTCAGGATTTCACACAAGCAGTCTAACGTCACATTAAACAGAAAATGCCAGATGTATTCACTATCCCAATCCTAACCTCCCTCCCCATTCCCTCCCCAGCTCAACCACGGCCCACAACGCCTTGCCATCAGAAGCAACACCGGAATCCCCCACAGTATCAACCCCATCCAGCCCCGCAACCCAAAGAATCCCTCGCCCTACCATCCATCTCGAAATCGCCCCAACCGTAGCCAAGATCGCCGCAGTCCCATACCCGCAATCCAGTAGAATCTTCAGCGCTTCCACATTATTCGCAACCACCGCCCAGCCCAGTGATCGTGCTGCAGCTGGCACGTCGTATTCCCATATCACCATGAGGATCGGGAAGAGCTTAGTAGAGGAAGAGACGAGCAGTGCCGTGCTGACGGAGTTCGGGCGTGGATAGCGGGGGATGAGGTTCGTGAGGACGAGGGGGGATAGCGGGGAGGAGGTTAGGAAGCGGATGGAGAGGTGGAAGGAGAGGGTTGAGAGGGCGCAGAGGATCACTAGAAACGTCAATTGGAGACTTGGGGATAAGAGGAGGGAAATGTACGGAAGAAGACGTATTGGAAGACTATGGGCTGTTGCGCCAGACGCAGGAAATTGCTGTTGTCTTCGTTTGCGGGGGGATTGTTTGATGTCTGCTTCTCGATTCGCGCCCAGGTGAGATAGACGTCGAAGAGGAGGAGCAGAATCCCGAGACGTATTATTGAGGGCTGTGATGTATAAGTATATAGTTTTGGGAAGAAAGAGGGGTTCTTACATCGAACTGATCATGCTCTCTCATCAACGTATTATGCAATAGATGCCGGTACACCTTCGAACATTAGCAATAGGCGATCTGAAAGAGCTTCGCAAACTTACTTGGGGCTTGATCAATACCAGATCAATAAACAGCACCACAAAGTCGTGCTCTACGTATTTATCGCAGAAACGACCGCAGTTCTTGCATACCGTGAGCCGTACTCCATGACCAGAAGAGCGGTCATCGGCACCCGAGTATTCTGTGTAGAGGGTCTTGACGGGGAAGCGGCATTCTATACAGATTGGCATTGCAAAGATTCACTAGTATCATCTGAACATTGTGGATTTGAAGGTTCCAATATCAAAAAGACACTGGCTATAGGTACTTTCTTGGGAGTCTGGAAGACGCGTCTGCCGAGGTAGGCCCGAGACGCGGTGATATCTGTCACTATAAATAATGGTGGACAACACAACTCTTCATATATCTCAACTTGTTACTAGGACAAGGAATAGTCCTAAACTCTGTATGTTTTTCTTTAGAAGTTACGGCCGCCGAGTTGTGGGGTTTCTCGAGTGTTTGGGACCCGTGAAATCAATGGGCAAGTGAGATACCGTTGGACCATTATCGACTAGATACGATGCAGAGGAGAGGCTTGTTTATTCTTTATTTGCTTTGGTGCTGTTGCTTTCGTTCGCCAGGTTATGCTTTGGATCGAGTGACTCTTCTCCTTTTTTTCTTTATGGAAATACTGGAACGGGTAGTTTGCCTCAAACCATGCCAGGCACGGTCAATTACAAATACAGTAGGTAATTCAAGCCAAAGACCAAGCCAAGAAAGATCCAGTCTTTCCGTTCTATAGAAGAATACCCATAGGATACGTGCTATAGGCTGGAGGTTTGCTTCTATTATGATGCAGTGCGGGGAAACTGTCCGACTCAAGTCCGTCGATGAACAGCCAATCAACATGGTGTTACTTACAAACCTCGTGAAGAGACTCCCTCAAGTGGTTCCCATCCGTCCGCAAAGTGCACATAGTGTTGATGTGGCATTATATCTAACGATCGCGTTACCTAGTTGGAACCTCTGCCTGTTGAAGAAGCGGCATTAGTTGCAACTTGCTTTTGGTTCAGAATGCCCTGTTCCGTCGATACTGATTCATGGGATGTAGTCGCCAACATCAACTACTTCGCCGCGGATGGGAGCATCAGACAGCCCGGTATTTTCAAGAAACCTATTCATGGAGAGCAAACGGCTACAACCCGTTCGATGACAATCCGTGATGTACGGCCGATCGTAAATCAATTCAAGATCAACACAAATGGATTCGAATTCGTCAAATTGCCGTCGAAAGAGAGAGAGATGGACGATGAAGCTATCAAACACGAGTACTACCCAGAAGTGTCCGCCATTGTGCAGTCCATGTAGGATGTCCTTTTCAGTCGAAAGTCAGCTTCATGAAACTTACTCGTACATAAAGTACTGGTGCAACTACGGTCCACGTATTCAATCACTTCGTTCGACAAAAGGCATATGACCCTTCCGGCCATCCTCACGTCGACTACTGTGGCGTTCCCGAGCTTCTGGAAGGGACGAAAGAAGAGCTTCGATTGCCACCGAACATTGCAAAACTCTACGATACCAGCACACGTTTCTGCTACGTGAATACTTGGCGACCTATTCAAACAGTTAAGAGAGATCCTTTAGCATTAGCGGATGCAACGACAGTGCCGGGCTCAGACTATCAGCTCAGAGCTCGAAAGTTTCCCAGTGGCGTTGAATCGGGAAATTACATCATGTCTCATAGCAGTGAGAGTGAGCAGCACCAGTGGTACTATATGCATGAGATGAGCCCAGAAGATCTGGTCGTGTTCAAAGGTTATGACACAAAGCAAGATTTGCTTGGCTGGAGATGTCCTCACACAGCAATCGTGCTTGAAGGAACGGACCGTCTACCACCGAGAGAAAGCATTGAGTGCCGCGCTGTTTGTTTCTGGGAGTAAGGTAAGAATATGTATCCATCTACGTTCAATCAAGGTATTTCTCATATGGCCGCATTAAAAGGCAGGATCACTCTGTGTGATGAACCTTCTCCCTGTCCATGTCTCTGTACATAGCGCAAATTATGTACCACATGTCCTTCCGACTCTCCCACAGCGGCATGAAGACACAGATGATGAATGAGGCCCAAACCCATATGAAAACTATCACCACAAAGCCAGTGAAGAATTTGACGGAGAAATCATAGCCCGTCCAGTATAGAGTGAAAGGGATGAGCTAAGAACAGATAAGCCTTTGTTTCCAGCAACATGATTGGGGGAACTTACTATCATGAAAATAAGGGAACCAATGATCAGCGAATACCACGCCAATCTTTTCTGGGACCTTACACTTTCCGGGGTCAACGCTTCTTCAGCAACGTACTCCTCCCCTTCGATTGGTCTCAAATCCTGCGCAGCTGCATTTTCTTCGACCAGGTGACCTGTTTTCTCAGAAACTGCCCCCTCCTCGTCCGTTGGAAGATCTCTCTTTTCCACCGAAACATTCGCAGCAGCCTCTCCACCCACAGTACACTCAACCACGACCAATTTCTTCTTGCTCGGGACTAGCAACGAAAATACGACAATGCACAGAGCTCCCATACCCAACGAAACACAATCTCCCGTCAAAGAACTCCAGACATTCGAAGTGGTAGTGATGTTTATCGATCCTGACCGCAGCTGCGTAGCAACCATCCAGGACGTCAGCCCACTCACAAGTCCAATGATTGGCGAAACAATGACAGCGAAAGTAGATGTCCGATCCCAGAGCAAGACGCACACCATTGGGATTGTGCCGCCTCCCAAAAGACACCCAAGGATCTTGATCAGCCAATTGAGACTTATTCCTACTGAGTGGAAGATGCACGAAATAGCGGCTAAGCAAGCGCCATATATCACAAGCCCAGAAACAGAGACCCAGAATAAGGACCTCGTGCTGGCTTTTGGGTTGATGTATGCCTTGTAGATGTCGAAGGTGATGAGTGACGATGCAGCGATGCTTTCAGCTGATGTTGAAGAAGTCGTAGCCATGAATAGCAGTACCACCATCAGTCCTGCACCGACCTTGCCCATCAACGCTTCCGCGGCCGCAGGTCCTACAAGCCCGGCTGAGACTTGCGCCGCGGACAACTTTATAGGCAGGGCTGGAGTGCCGGTCAACGCAGCAGCAGTGAGACCAAGTGTCGTCGACATCGCAAAAGGTATGGCGTACCAGGCGAATGAGCCGAGAATGTATCCTTTGACTGCAGTCCCGGGCTGAGACGCCATTGCTCTTTGCCAGTACGCTTGATCTGTCCAGACGGTGGAAAAGCCTCCAAGGAAGATAGTAGCGGCTGTCACGAGCCCGTCGTTCGAGTCAACTGTCATGTAGGACCCATTGTAGGAATCTGCGTGGGATTTTGTTTTTTGTTTTTCTGTCAGGAGGTGCCATAACGCGGATGGGGAGCCGATGTGTGGGTTTACAGAGTGAGTCTGGAACATGAAAGCAAAGATGCAGACATAGAGGAAGATGGTGTGGAGGTAGCTGGAGGCGTCAGCTTGACACATTAATTCCTGAAATTGCACACTACTCACTCGCAGATGAATGTTGCCCGAAGACCACCAACAACAATATAAGCTGTAACAATAGCGGGCAAGATCCAATACGCAGCCCAGACATTCATCCCCGTAAGAGATGAGAATACAGCACATCCACCAGCCATGAGAGCACTACCATTGATCAAGTTTGTGATCAGACCGAACGCGGTATAGATCACATGAGCGACCTTTCCATGCTTTTGGAGAACGATTTCTGTAACGTCTATAAATATATACATTAAATGGGGGGTAAGGGCTACTGACCAGGGAAAGTGTGAGCATTATTGGACTTCTCCTTGATTTTGAATGCGGCGACTGCGAAGAACAAAGTCTGGAAAGTTCCAACTGCTCCATACCATAGACCGCCACCAACACCGTACGAGTAGGCCAGAGTACACGATGTCAGTAAAGTGGAAGCATGCGTCCAGGATGACCTATTATGAACGTCAGATTTCCCATTTCTGGCGCTTTATGAGATTTCTAGGCAAACATACACAATACCAGCAGCAATCATTCCAGGCTTCACGGACCTAGAAGCGACATTGAACTCTTCAGCGGACTTGAACGTATTATGCTGCCCGTAACGATTTTGAATCAACGTCAAGAACACCATGATCACTGTAAAGGCAACACCCAAGCCGATCACAATTCCATAGCCCTCTCCGGGGGAAAGAATCTGAAGATTGGCACCAGCCATAGTGAGGTTTGACCGTACGGAATAGCCTCAGACCGTCAACGATATGACTTTGCAAGTGAAGATTGGAACTTTGTCCAAATGTCCGGATAAGCTCCAGGGCCGTGAGGGCCGTGAGGTCACATTTTATAGCCTGATGATTAGAATCTGAATCCCACCTACGCATCAGTAAAGATATTGGGGGTATAGCGATAACAATTCTAGAATACATGCGGCTTTATCGGGAAGAGACCGATCCTGGGAGAAGAAGGAAAAGGGTAAGGGTGCCGCGAAGTAGCCAGTCAAAGTAGAAGAACCACCGCCCGCCGATCCTGAACTTGGAAGCCATGAGCAGGCTAGTAGAACCCAAATGCATAATTCAGTGGGCGTTGCTGCAATTCTTATCTGCTCATAGAGCATTCAAGATTGCCAGACGAGCAGAGCCTTTCAGCAATACTATATCTGCATGAACTATCGACAGTAGCAGTATCAAAGATGGGATGTTCCAAGCTTGTATAGATGTGGAATCCACCGGATGGGATATCCGATGTTGACCTTATTGTATCCCAACGATAAGTAATAGTTGCATTGTCCAATGATATATATATATACTTAATGAAGTATGTAGAATGTTTCCGGCGGGAATACCAACGCTCAGGCCCTTATCGTGACTGAAGAGTGGGAGTGGAGTACACCGCAGCCGTCTGGGGCAGGGGCAACTCCGCCTCATTCTTTCCAATATCACAAGACACTTCAAATGATATCGCAGTTGCGTTTATGAGAAGAAGATAACACACATTAAACCTTGGGCTTGCAGGAATAATCAACAAACCTGCCCTCCAAAATGTCCGAATTCCAAGATCTTGCAGGTAAGATTGTCATACGCATTCTACTCACACTAGTGAGTATATTTAGAAAGGATGCTAGTTGTCTAACATGCTTTCAGACAACTACAAACGCTGTTATGGAAAGAACAGGCTCACGTTCGGTTCTAAACCTGTTCTCATAGTCATCGATTGTGTCAAAGCATACCATGATCCCAAATCGCCACTTTACGCCCCCGAAAGGTTCGACGTCGCGCTCAAGTCGATCCATCACCTCATTGCAAAATGCCGCACAGTAGGCATTCCCGTTGTGTTCTCATCTGTGATATATGAAACTCCCAGCTCGGGAGGCAAATGGTACACAGAGAAACTCCCCAATGTCTTGTGTTGTTATGACGCCGGAAACCCATTCAGAGAATTCGCCGAGGGAGTTGTGCCAAGGAAGGACGAGGCAGTGGTATTGAAGCAATTCTCAAGTAGTTTCTTTGGAACAAGCTTGGCCAGTGTGTTGGCGAGTATAGGTTGTGACAGCACAATATTGTGTGGCTACTCGACAAGTGGATGCGTACGAGCAACTGGTAAGTTTTATCAAAAGAAACTTCTCGGAGCGACACGAGTCTGACCAACGCAGCTCTTGATGCCATGCAACATGGATATAGCCCTTTTGTGGTGAGGGAGGCGTGCGGGGATAGACACCAAGCAGTAAACGATAACAACTTGTTTGATATGGATCAGAAATTCGCAGAAGTCGTCCTCGAGGACGAAATGATGACTATGATCGATGGGATGAAGAAGGCTTGATGCAGACTATGTACCCTTCTCTATAATATTGACGTTTGGGGCTAGGATGGACACTGGCCTGAACTCTTAGAATCCCTTGCCCTTCCACAAGTCTTGTCTAGATAGAGAAAATCTGACGAGGCACACGAGAACTCGAACAGAAACCAAAGATGTCCTAGTCTGTGCCGAAATAAAATAACATAAAAAATGCCATTCATCAACCCAGTGACTCGCGGTACAAGTAAATAAACAGAATGGCCTTTGCAACGCTTGCGGCGTCAACTCCAGCCGGATTTGCTGGTAACTTCAACCAACGTGCTATTTGCAACGTAGTGGAATTATAACATAAATCATCAATCTTTGAGAAACACGTTGAGGCTTTGACAGGAAAGGCGGGGCAGACCCCCCCCCCCTCTAATCAAAGGAGTATGTGCTCCTCATAGTGCATGCTCTCACAGTTGTGCGAGACGGGGCATTAAAGCCATTCCACCATGTTGAGTATGCTTCGTAGATACATCTGGGCCGGATATGTTTGTGTCTACCTTGATGACATGCAGTTGGCGGCTTGGACCGCATACAGATACTGTACGTAATTTACATGTAGTGAGATTGACTGAAGATCCCGAAACGAAGGGCCACCGTAGCCCATCCTGAAGCAATCCACTGCCACTCTACTTTAATACAGTACAAGTACGTACCACCACGCAATCTACCTCAAGTTGATTCAAGAAACATTCAATATTCATATCATAGCGCCCATCGACCGAGAGAAAGTCTGAAAACCTCATATTCTTATAGTTACTCAGCCATGCCCTTCCCACGATAAGACCGTCATCCCTCGCCGGCAAGTCGCTCTCATGCCAGCCTTGAACCAACGACCGGCTGTTGGCGCGCAACCACTGCTACAACATCACCCATCATGATACCCTCTTCCTCTCGATCCAGTACACCGAATCCACGATCTGAATCTGTCTCCCGCACAAGGGACGGGCCTGCGAGCTCGAGTATCAGGCCCAGAAACAGGCGGCTTGGTACCTTGGAAGACCAGGAACTCAGTACCACCAGTGCAACGTCCACGCCTTCAGGTAGCCGGGCTGTTAGTCCCATACCCGCAAAACATCCAAGTAGGAGTAATACTGGGACCTTGGGAAATGGGAGGACAGTTGGGGGCCGGTTAGCTCCAGATATAGTGGGGAGAAATGGGCCGCAAAGGAGGAGCACAAGTCCTGCGTCTGGCATTTGGAATACAAGTTGGATGAGCAGTACATTTCAGCAGGTAGCGAGTTCTGTCTTAGGGAGTGTGGCAGGAGATGAGGATCCAAATGCTCGGTATGGGACAATCTGGGGGACTACAAAACGGACCGCCCCCGCGAAGGAATGGGGCCCATCACAAGCGGCTGCGAAGGAGAACAAAGATGGAGGTATTGGAACTGGGAGCACGAGCGAAAGAGAAGCAGCGGTTAGGGCGAAGAAGATGAAGAGGATTCTGGAGGGGAAAGACGAGGACCATACAGCAGTCGATACAAGTGGGAATTATAAAAGAAGGATATCAAGCGATGAACAGAGGCCTGGAAGCGCGCAAGGCGATGGACATGCATTGGTTTACGTACATCATATACAACCGCAGGATACATTTGCTGGGATAGTCCTAAGGTATAATTGCCCAAGAGAGGTGGTTCGTAAATCCAATGGATTATGGAACGACTCCTTATCGTCTCGGAAGACATTGCTTTTGCCGGTTGATGCTTGCGCTGTCAAAGGGCGACCTTGCGAGCCCCCTTCAGCTGGTTTTCACGGAGTAGACCTACTTGCTCCTACGCCTGGGATTGAAGAAACGCCCCCTTTATCAAACGGGAGTACCTGGCCAGGATCACAAACCGAGACGTCTGCAGAACGTTCGGAAGATGGCGATCTGCCTTCTCATGTACGGTGGGTTTTGATAGGATCTTCACCCTCCTCGAAACCAATCGAGATAGCCAGAATGCCTCGGAAATCGCTGAGTTACTTCCCTCCGCGTCGGAGAAACAGCCAGACAACACTTTCCTCCGTGTCTACCCCACGCGCCTCCCTAGACATGGCCGGCCTGTCACAAACAATTTCCCAAACGTCTACAGATCCTATCGGTAGCCCCTCGAGCACTCCCTCCCGACGAGTGAGTAGTCTTGGCCTCCGACCGTCCAACGCTATAGGTTCCACAGGCTCGATAGGAAGCTACTTTCCACCCCCAGCGCCCAGCGCTCGTCCACGCCGCGAACGCCGCGAAAGTGTAGGCGAAGCAGCGGATCGACTAGGTTGGATGAAGGGACCTGGAGGTGTTGGTACTCTGGGAAAGAGCGTTCGAATGCCAGGGCCAGCACAGGATAGTTTTAACAATTGGACACGGAAGAATCTCCCAGGGATTGCTATAGACTCACTACCCTCAAGCTCCATCTTGGGCGCGGAAGTGGCTCATTTTGGCTTCAACGAAGAACTCGCAGCTATCGCAGAAGGTACCAGCAATGATGGTAATGGTGTTCCTGGGGCGGCCACGTCGTCTGGGGCGGGATTTGAGAATGCCGCTGCAGCAGTCGAGGGTTTCTTTAGAAAACTGGCAATTAAGGGGGTACCCGGAACTCCCAGCGCGAATGGGAGAACGGACAACGCGGACCTTATAGAGCTTTTGGATGGCACCGGAAGCGACGAGGGAGGAAGGAGTTTCGAATTGAGCCGCTCAAGAAGTCCAATGCCTGGTGGATCACTAAGAGAAGATACAGAAGGAGTTTTGAGGGGGAGGTCCGCTGCTGGAGCTAAAGGCGGCAAGGGTGATTGAATAATCCATTATTAGGGTGTTGTAAGACGTGTATGGAGCATTGGGGACGGCGTTGGGGAAATTTCCTTCTGAGCTGGCTTGCTGGGGTCCTACAGCGAGACTTGGTCTGTTGGATATCAATTGGCGTACCGGCACTTGTTTCTACGGAACCGTGCGATATGACACGATAGGTGTCTTGATAGCGAGCGTTCAAATAAGATTTTTACGATATTTGCAGGATCTGATTCACTCCTTTTCTGCACCTAATTGACACCTAACTGCTTCACAGCTAGTTTTTATACAATTTCGACGGTACTCATAGTACATTCGCTCTGTCCTTTCCGCTGAACTCTTATCTATTTTTTCACAACCGTTTCGCCAGAATCGAACTAGAGCCCGCCACCATGAAGAGCATGAAGCTCCTCTTTGTTTGTTGCTTTCTAGCAGCAAGCTCTGCCTTGGAAACACACCGTAGGTCAATTCTTTGGCATCTAACAGGCTCGGGATCAAGCAACTGACTGGGCGGTAGCACTCGGTGTTCATTTTGGGATGAACTGCATGTGAGTAATTATATGGCACAGTCTCCAAATACCTTTACTGATCTTCCTGTACAGAACAGCGGCTTTATTCACCAAGAGCAATGAAACCGATCCTATCCTTGTGACCCGTGTCCTCGGAAGTCCTGAATACCGGGAGTATATGATGGATACAGTATCTGCCATTGGCAAGAGCATGTAAGCCATGTGTCATTTCCAGCAGGAGCTTCTGCAATCATTTCATCGATCTCGTTATGGTCTGAGCCATTGTCAACAAGTCTTTTCTAAGACTGAAGACTTTGAGCCAGAGCTTCGCTATATGGTATGTCGAAGATGACCAAGGAGAACTTATCCTTGCTCCCCTGAACATCATGATGAGCGAAACGCAAAACGAATATTCTCAGTGGCCCTTGCCGCAATAACAAATGCATATTTGATATTCATTGATCAGCAGGTTTCCATCGGAGCAATCAGTTACCCCCAGCACTTGAATCGCTCCAGTTTGAACGCTCTGAGAGATACTGTCATGGATCTGGAGCCTACAATTTTCCGACCATGGCAGTTCAAGAGATTCCTTACCAACGCTCGTCTTGCTTATGACATGGACTCCTGTCTTGGGTTCGGCCTGAGCAGTACAAGTTGCAACATGCAATATGGCGACCATGAAGTTATCTTTATCAATGACGAAGAGCAGACTCTTGAGCCGAGTCTGGCTGATGTTGGAGAGTTTGGCGCATATTCGAGTTCTGAAGTCCGTATAGACTTGGATCCTAGTGATGACCATCTGGGTGGCGAGTCAGAGCAGACAACTCTGGTACGATAAATCAGTCAGCTCTTATTTTTGATTCTAAACAGACTTACAGGAAACCTCCACAATGTTACCCCAAGTCAACGCAACCAAATCCTCCTCTCTTTTCAAGACTTTGTAAAGAAAAGCTTTCAGACAGTACAAAACAAAAATACAAGCAAGACTTTTAGACAGAGGATAGGGGGCTGGGTCACGTGGTAGTGTTCGTACATGCATGCAATTGCAACTCATGTTGGGAAGTATAGCCTCCTGGTTGCATCTAACACAGGTCTAATACTTGAAATGCTAGATAAGCATGATACCCTGGGAATTTCGGGAAATACCGGTGTAGCATTCAGCCATATACGTAACATACAAGCTTCGTATCCAAACCGGCCCAAGCTACGGTGCGCAAGGAATCACCACCTCCCTAGTACACCAAGATCCACCACCAAGACTCGACTTCATCAAGCAACTCAACCTAACCTCCCCCTTCTGAAAATCCGCCGCCTGGCTCGCCAAGTGCACCCTCGAATCTTCCGGGATCTGTTCCTGGCTCACGCCAGACCCCAAGCCCTCTTCCTCGACACGTATCACAAACTCAGCAACAGCGGCCGCACTGCTGCTCTTCCACGTGCCTTCCTGGTGGTGCATGGACCGGAGCAGCTCCACGGCGCGCCAGCGCGTCGCAGAGTCGCGGCACTTGGTGGCGATCCAGAAAAGGGGGAAGATGAGCCCGATGTCGAAGCAGAAGAAGTTGGTGCGGAAGGATACCAGGCCTTCTATGAGTAGGCCTTCGCCGAGAGCGAGGACTTGCTTGTATTTGTGTAGATGGTTGTCGTGGAGTGTTTCTTGACGGTGTATTACAGTCGCCAGAATTACACTCATGATTATCTGATACATGTTGAAGAGCGCAATAGGCCGTTGCGACTGTCCCTTCAGTCCTGTAGTTTGTGCTTTTGAGAACTGCTCGGAGGTTCCTTGCTCTAGAATTTCAATTGCGGAATTGATATCTTCTGGTCGGACGGGACATGTGTCCGAGACTGCTGCCTCACGAAACAACCATCTGCAAAGGTTAAGGACGAGGTCCATAGAATCTTCAATAGAACGACAGATTGAAGGCGATATGGCAAACAGCTCTTTCAGCTCAGTGTATGCATCATCTGGATAAGGACTTTTGGAGTCGCCAAATGTCAAGGCTTGAAGGTCTAGCCGTTTGAAGAGTTGAATGATGTCTTTCGGTATCCTCGAATGGCGTTGTCTAGTACGTTCCTTTGCGATAATCCGCAGTCCATTCTGGAGATGCATATGAGCTGTCTGGGCATTGCCCGTAAAGTTCTCGTAGCACACGAAAAGTGCACATGCTACTAAGCCCCTGATGAGCTTGTCCTCAGAACCATCGAAACTTTCCACCAGTAATTTCTGCGTGCATTTCACAGCATGGTTATACTGTTCCAGCGAGTAACTTCGAAGGTCGGTAGCGGTAGAGCCGGGGCTTGTACGAGGTGATACGCTGGTCATTTGGTGCAATGCGCTCAGAGAGCAGAGCGCGTATCGAACAGCCGATTCGGAAAGACTAAGCTGCAGAACACGGCGTGCCCAGAACTCGCCTCCCATGTAGAGACTGGAACCATTGGAGACGCAAGAGACGAAGAACCCAAAGAAGTCTCGCTGGCGAGGGTTGTCGAAATTGGGAAGGGCAGGCAGGGCAGCAGGTGGGCTCGGGGATTGGGTGCTTCTTCGTGGCAGTGGAGATTTTGGGCTTCTTGTATACCCATCACATTTGATCGCAGCCTTCTGACAGCGAATGCAAATTGGTTTAGCTTCATCGCACTTTAAATGCCGGATTCTAGTTTTGTAGATGACATTTAGCCCTTGGCTTGTATGTGCTTGGATAGGTCAAGCGAAAATAAAAGGGGGGACAACCTGCAAGTCAAACATCCTTTTTTGGATCTTATAAGTCCCCCAGGCCCTAGTTGCATTTTCTGGATAGGAATGAATTGGGGGGTATTTGAAAACAAATTGTAAATGCAGCTCTGGTATTTGGCAACTGGCAATGGAGATGTTGAAGTGAAGTACAGTAATGTATGCTCCGTCAGATGATGACTAATACGCGACCCAGCCAATTACCTCCAAGCAATGTTCATATGCGCTACTCGTAACCCCTTCCGGACTCTGATAGATACGGTACTGCAACCCAATATGCGTGTCGCAACCGTATGAGACCCCAAAGGCGAGGGCGAGCAGCTTAAATCCCTGTGTGAAACTGGTCCCCACTATGCATGTGGCGTGGATGTTAGAAGAGAGGAACCGTGGCGATGTGAGAGAATCCAACTTTTCTCAACATTCGAACACTCTCAATTGAACGTTTTCGCGTGAGTATTCCTATGCCCTGCTCTTCACTCACTGAACCGTACTGCAGATCTTCACTTACAGCCTGCTACTACGCTTGCAAAGCTCATTTCGTATTAAACCCGGCATGTCTACCGGAAAGCATGCCCTCGTCTTTGGTGCATCTGGCATCTGTGGTTGGGGCGTGGTCAATGCTATTCTCAATGGCTATCCCTCAAAGGAAACCTTTTCGAGAGTCTCGGGTTTGACCCATCGTCCTCTCTCGCAAGAAGCCGCTGGGTGGCCGGACGATCCAAGATTGCACACCGTGAGCGGCATCGATCTGTTGGAGGGGAGCCAAGAGGACCTGGAGAAAGCATTGAGTGAACAGATCCCGGACATCGCAACAGTTACACAGTTTTTCTTCTTCGGTAAGTCGATCTTACCATATAAAGCCCGTGCGGAATTGACCAGAAGGACAGCGTATCAATTTTGCCGTGAGCGCAACGAAGAATCTGAAATCAACAAGAGCATGATAGACCGGAGTGTGAGAGCAATTGAAAAGCTGAGCCCGAACCTGGAGCACGTGATATTTGCCAGTGGTACAAAGGTAGCAATTTTAAGAACCAAAGCTGTCTTGAATAATGCACTGATGCTTACATAGGCATACGGTGTCCATCTTAACCCTTTCCCATACTCCAAAACCCTACCCTTGAAAGAAAGTCATCCCAGAATCCCTGAGCCCGACCGCTCAGAGCTGTTCTACTATCATCAACACGACACTCTCAAGTCTCTTTCCGAAGGCAAAACATGGACATGGACTGAGATCCGCCCAGATGTCATCATTGGCTATGTCCCACATAACAACACCTACTGCATCGCTCAGAGTCTGGGTATTTATCTCGCCCTCTACGCGTACGTCGAAGGCAAAGGTGCCAAGATCGCCTTCCCCGGCACGGAAAAGTCTTACCGCAACCTCAGCAATGATTCCTCCCAAGGCATCGTCGCTAGATTCGCTATTCACGCTGCACTCACGGGCCAGAAGACAAAAGGCCGTACGTTCAATGTGGCAGATAACCGCTTGCCAACATCCTGGGCTGACAGATGGCCCGTCATCTGCAAGTGGTTCGGTCTCAAAGGCACAGGTCCAGAGGAAGGTTCTCCACAGCCAGGTCCCTACATGGAGAAGTATAGAGAGCAGTGGGACGAGATGGCAGCAAAACACCAACTCAGAGATACATACATCGGGAATCCTTCCTCCTCTCCGACGTTCCTACATTTCTGCACGACGATCATGGACTTTGATAGACAGCTTGATCTCCTCGAGCAGAGAAGTACAGGCTTCACTGAGGAGACCGATACCAAGGGCGCTTGGTGGCCTGCATTTGAGAAGTTCAGGGCTGGAAAAATCATCCCTTGACATAACCACGAGTCTAAGAATTGTCAGTTCAATAAAGTGTTGATCACACATATTCCGATACACGCTTCACCCCGATTCCAAATCTAGAACAAACTCCCCAAAATCCCGCTTCTTCAAGATCTTCTATCCCCAAACCCCCACCCTCAAGCATCACTCCCTCCCTTTGACTGCTTCAACCTCCTCCCCTCCTTCGAATTCCCAAACTTATTCCTACCCAAACGACCCAAAAGTCAGCCAATGAATCCACTTCTACTCGTCTTTCCATTTCCATTTCCATCCCCACCCAAGAAAACTCACCTATCCTCCAACCACCCCACCACCCAACACGCCACCAAAAACGGCGGCACAACATAAAACACCTGCCCCCAACACCTCCGCGCAGTATTAAACACAGCGTTGCGCGCTGCGCCCGCAAGGGGCCGTTGGGCGTTTGAGCTGAGCGAGTAGGTGATCACGTTTTTGGATTTCGGTAGTCCTGTGTTAGAAGTTCATTCATTCATTCATTCATCGGTTCATTGAAATCAGATTCTATTGACTTGGGTTGAAATATGAATATGGATGTGTGTGCAGAAGACGAAGGAGAGATGAAGACGTACGATTGTGCCCCCAGCAGAGAACGGGGTTTCTGTGTGAATATCATTTGTTAGTAACTTAGGATATGGGTGTAAGTTGAAGATGGGAGGGGAAGGGAAGAGACGTACTCGCCACGGCGAACATTAGGTTCAGGATCATAATTCATCTTTGGAGAAATGTGGAGATTTGGATGAGAGTTAGATAGACTTGAATGAAGATGGATGCTGAAGGGCCATCTTAGATGCTTTTATACCATTTTGCATACCGGTGTGTAGGGCAAGGAAGGATATCATATCATAGGACAGGGGAGGGATAGGTGTGCTCGGCTGTTAGTCAGCAAGATTCGAGTGAGCTCCTCGTGGTAAGGGGGGCTACCAATGAGATTAGATTAGAGGAACATGGGTCTAGTAAACCATACCTAGGCAGAACAAACATCCAGTCAAATCCAGATAGGAAACATGATGCGAAAGGCACAAGGCCGGGCATTCCAGATACATGCAAACCGAGACTCTTGAATGCCACAACCCTAAAGGCTCGTTAACTGGAATAGAAAGCCTCGATTCCCATATGTCTGACCAGGTTTAGAAACACAAGAACAAGCCAAGGACCTTACAAGCCATGCTCAATCTCTGCGTCCCTAGCGCTTAGCTCTGTACCCTCTGTACCCTCGCCCTTACTTATCACCTCCCTCCGCCTATAAGCCCGCAGTAACACCCCCAGAACCACAACCACAGTAAGTAAAACCCCACATCCAAGCACAACGCCGACCACAAGCGTCCTGTTCACTCGCATACCTTCACCCCCCTTGCCCGCACCCCCTCTCTCACTACCGCCATTCCCCTGTGCCGGAGCCATCACAGTAGAAACCAGCACAACCGTTGCAATCCCAGACCCCGCATCCGCGCTCACCGCAGAAGCCTCGACAGAAGTGTCATTCTCAGGAACCCTTGTCCCATAAGTAATCGCCCCATCTTCGCCCAGATACCTCGGCAGGTATCCGGTAGTAGACTGCCCGAAAAAAGTAAGGTGCACGCCGTAGAACTCCTTTGTCGCTTCGCAGCCGAACAGGGAATAATTTGCATGGGGGCCGAAAATGGGCGTTACGCAATGCGGAACGCTACTGCCGCTTTGCACATCGCTTTTGTTAGTTGTGTGAGTCTGATGAATGAGGGGAGGGGAAAAGAAGGGAGTACCATCGGATGATGCTGGGGTTGGAGAAGCAGGAGTCGTTGCAGTATTTCAAGGCGATGTAGGGGATGCAGGATGTGATGTAGTTGATCGATGTTGCGTGGCCGCAGCCCACGAGCCTTAGGTCTGAGTTCCAGAAACAGGTATTGTTACCGCCACACGTATAGGAGTTTACTATAGTTTGGTATTAGTGAGTTGTTTTAAGAATCAAGATGAGGGAGGACGCACGAGAATTGTGATTGACATATCCGCAGAGCTCCGGTGGGTGAGATGTAGTGTTTCCAAAGCCGATTGGAGGTCCACTAGTCGTTAATGGTGGAATAAGATCCAATATCGAAGATGGCTCCGCCGAGAAAGTGGTAGAGGACGCTGCCGCCCATGAAATAGCGATTATCGGTGTGGTTTGTAGGAGGGCCAGAATGCCCAGGCATATGTGCCATGTCATACGCGCCATGAGAGAGCCGCGCTCTCCGAGCAATCGGCTCTCCAAGAGATCTCTGTAATTTCAAGATACTTGACCCTCCTCGTGTTGGGCGGGGAGTCGTCTACATATAAAATACACGAACTAGGACGTTCAAAATCCGAGTTATCGGAAGCATTCCAATCTGCAGCGGTGGGGTAGCATCAGCGAGCACTGCAGTTCGATAGGACCTATCATCTGATCAAACCCCTGCTGATTGTAACAAGCACTATCTCGCTGCTGTAAGAGTGGTAGATGTAGTTGACAAATCAGACAGGAAACCAGAGGAAAGTGAAGGAGATAGGTTGAAGTTAAACTCCCATCGGATCATGCAAAAAAGGACGAGGAATGTAACTAAATTTTTTGCAACAAAACTTTGAGACAACTTCTCAGCTTTTACGCTCAGGAACAATAGATTTTGACATGTCGTTATGCTGACACGGAGAATAAGATATGGCGAGAATAGCAACGTAAATATATATTCTTCAAATCACACCCAAAGAGCTCGTGGCCCACCTTTTTCGGAAGCAAAAATCCACACCCGTTGACGCCTGCGCCTATGCATTATAAAAGCTCGTGTCTTCGAACATCATGATGGCGCTGCAGCAGCATCTGACTCCTCTATTGGCACTTCAGCTACTGCCTGAGCAGAGCCAGTGGCATGGAATCCGTCCATAGTCACTGTAACTGCACCCGCTTGAACAAGCTGCTTTGAATTAGTAACAACTTTAAGGACTGGGATAGTGATGACTTACTGCCCGACTCAAATCATCAATTAGATCATCAACATCTTCAATTCCAACACAGAGTCTGATTATATCTTCAGGCATCTGTCTCTCCTTTCTCGTCTTGGCATCAATACTGGCATGGCTCATCTGGCATGGCATACTGATTAGGCTGTTGACACAGCCGAAACTGACACTGATACCCCAGAGTCGAGCTGCTTCAACAATCCGCTCCGATAGCGCCGCATCCCCAGTTTCAAACGACAACACAGCTCCAGCCCCTCGGGCCATGGACCAGTGAAGGTCATATTGAGGGTGTGACTTCAATCCCGGGTATCGTACTCGAAAGCCGTGTGATTCGAGAAACTCGGCAATAGCCTGTGCGTTCGTTTGCTGCTTCTCCATACGAATGGCAAGAGTTTTGATGCCTCTCATAAGCAAGAAAGCGTCGTTGGGGGCAATTCCGCAGCCAGTGGAATTGATTGTAAAAAACATCTTGTCTCCGATAGCGGGGTCATTGATCGCAATAACACCAGCCATAATATCGTGATGTCCTGACATGTATTTCGTCCCAGACTCGTACACAATATCGGCGCCAAGGTCTAGAGGATTCGAAAGCATTGGGGAGAGCATAGTGTTGTCTACCACCACCAAAGCCTTCGGGTTCGTGTCGTGCACGATCTTCGCGATTGAAGGAATATCGACGATTTTGATTAGGGGATTCGTTGGGGTCTCTAATAGCACCATAGCCGTCTTTGCCGACACAATCCCTCTCACCTTCTCGGGGCTCGTAGTATCGACATGGTGAACAATGATGCCGTGGTTGGCCTTCATGAAGGTCAACAATCGGTTGGTTCCTCCGTATAGATCGTCTCCCGTAATAACTTCGTCTCCTGGTCGTAGTATTCGTGTAATAACATCCAAAGCCCCCATCCCCGATCCAACAACCAATGTTCTCGCCGCATTCATAACCTTTGCTAGATGCCGTTCCAAATGTGTCCGAGTAGGGTTTCCCGACCGTGTGTAATCGTATTCAGAGCCACCGCCAGCGGATGTCTGTTTGAAGGTCGCAGATTGGTAGATGGGCATGCTCGAAGCTCCATATTGGTCCTTACTCTCGGTATAGACAAGTTCCGTTGCCAATGCATACTTCCGGCCGTTTCGGGGGCTTGATGGAGCTGGAGAGGGAGGCAGGTTGTGACCATCGAGATCAATCTTGGGAAAAGCTTTGTTCAAGATACTAGTAGACTTGTCTGCAGGTCCCCGAGAAGGTGGTGGTGGTGGTGCAGACATGCTTGTATTCGGGGTTGGTGGCGTGAAGTGAATGGGAGGAAGGG
>QGMI01000351.1:0-35124 GCA_007821535.1 Lachnellula occidentalis
CCCAGCCCCAATTAAGCGGCATTTGCGGGTCTATCTCCCTCTGCGCCTTCCTCCTTTGGGCCTGCCTACTACTCCGCTCCCTAAGCTCTTTACGGGCCTGTTTCCTAGCCCTATAAGACTCCTAGCTATCCCGTAGCTCCTGCTCTTCCTCCTGTGAAATCAGCCGGACGTAATCCTCGACTATGATTGGCCGGCCTCTCCGCCTGCCCCTTTCTGTCCTCCCTGCCTGCTTCTGCTAGATCTCTAGGTGGGTTTAGATAGCCTCCTGAGAGAGAGTAGCTTGCGGGAGAGTAGCTTGCGGGCGGTTAGCGCGGCGACAGCGGACTGCTTTTGCGTTCTTCTTGCGGCAGATCTCGCATGTATAGAATCGGCCGAAAAGGGAGGGTTCGCGGAGCTGTAGGCAGCTAGAGCAGTACTGGCTTGTAGACCCTAAGGAGGTTAGCTTAGACCGTAGGATACCTATAAAGTGGCCCGTAAAATGCGGCTCACCTGTAGAGGCTTGCCCCTGATCCCCCTCTCTCTCCCCGTCCTGCTCTCCCTCCCTCTCTCTCTCCTGCCTCTCCTGCTCTCCCTCCCTCTCCTGCTCCCTCTCCTGCTCCCTCTCCTGCTCTTGCTCCCGCTCTAGCTTCTGCTTTCGTGATGCCCGAAATAAAGCGTGACGCCTGCAGCATGCTTTACATATACTCGTCCGGTAGCCGTCTAGTTGTAGCTTATATTGCCAGATTAAGCGAGGGCAGTGACAGCTACTACAATAGAGCTGGTTTATAGGCCTGGAATCCATAGCTGTAGTAGGTAGGTAATGCTTATGCTAATGCTAAAAGTGTAGACCGAACTGCCTGCCCAAGTTTTGGTGTTCTTACCAGGGTCTCCCCCCCTGCTGTCATCACGTGCGGGTGACTGTACAGAGCAGATTTAGTAGGAATGTATATAGAAGAGGACTTTATCTCTATACTATTATGCTATTACGGCCGCATTTCGGACTTTACCCCTTTACAGATTCGGACTTTAACCCTTTACGGATTCGGACTTTAACCCTTTACGGATCTAGACATGTGACAAAAGACGCTTAATCTACCCGAGGCCCCTCCGGTGCGAGCTTGCGAGCACCGAGGGGACTCGTGACATGTACTCAGAACCTTTTATAGTTCATTCAATGATCCACTAGTTGACCCAACTGCTCTTCTTGTATTCTAAAGACACTCGAGGTATCCATGCCGTTTATCTTGTATTGAAATATATTGTTCGGACAGAAGCTCATGAGCCTCTCTGAAATAAGCGACCAATCAAGGGGTAATAGGAAAGGGTACGTAAAGCAGCGCCTGCTTTAGTTAAAGCAGCTATGTCTCCGGAACGGTCGCCCCGACCTAATGAAAAAAGTTGAGGATGCCCATCTGGACTTCTCCAGGGGCTTTCCAGCTTTCAACCGTCGCCTCATTTCTAAACCTTCGCCACATTTGTCCCAAAGGTCGTGAAGCAGTCACTCTACCCAGGACTGACAGTTACTCGGCTCATCATGGTATGCTCCAATTCATCTCTCGCTCCGCTGCGGTCATACTACCTCCCGTACTAACCTTTCACCAGGCGCATATCATCCGCGCCATCGTCACCGGCTCCCAGGTATTCGGACGAGCAGTCACAGCCTCGCTGAAACAAGCCCAAGCAGCCTCGAAATACGCCAAAGCCCAAGCCCAAAACAACCCCAACGGTGCGAACACCTTTGCCTCTCATGGTCTGACGCTAGAAGAAGCGTGCAAGATCCTGAACGTCAAGCCACCACAACAGGGGAAAGCGAATATGGAGGAGGTCGCCGAGAGGTTCAAGCGCTTATTCGATCAGAATGAACCGAAGAACGGAGGGAGCTTTTATTTGCAGAGCAAGATTTTACGGGCGCGGGAGAGGATAGAGAGCGAGGTGCAGCAGGCCGAAGAGAAGGCGGGTCGAGAAGCGGAGCTGAAGGAAGGGTGGAAGCCGAAAGTGTTCAAAGACCGGTAGTACTGACGTTGTATAATGGGATGGTAATGATGCTGGGCGAGAAGACGAGCCTGGTGAATGATTTTGGTGTTGGAAAGAAGGGGGCGTCTGTACGAATCGTCTGTCTGTGTGGGCTACCTTCAACCGGAGCATGGTCTCGAACTCTTCACTCTGCATTTCGACATAGCCTGGCGTTTGGGAAATATCATGTAATATACGGTGTATGGTCAATCTGGCGATAGAGCGAGAAGGTCTTTGAAACATGTACGATATAGGACATGAATGGATGAAGATCTATAATACCATGTCTGGCAGATGATTTGTATCAACTATTGCATATACCTTGTAGGAAATCCCATTGATTATTCAATCGCTAGTAAGTCCCCGGAGTCCCTGCCAAACCCTTCACTGACAAAATGCGGCGTCCTTTAGGTAGCTTGCCAATCAATGAGCCGAAAGACCTCCATCAATCGAAAGAGAAGTCCCGGTAATGAAACTAGCTTTATCACTCAAAACAAAACTAGCAAAATACGCCACCTCCTCGGATTGTCCCCACCGACCCATCGGGACTCTCGCAATTGTAGCATCATACTAGCAAGTGTTGGTTAGAAGATACCTCAAAAAAGCACGAAAGACGTCTTACGTATTCTCGAGTCTCGGGTTGGATATCGATGATGCCGGTCATTATCCAACCTGGACAGAAACAATTTACCCGAATTCCTTGGGAAGCATAGTCGATAGCGTCCTGCTTCGTGAGTCCAACCACGCCTACTCTTACTTAGTATCAAATCAAGAAGTTCCCGGAGGAAGACTTACCATGCTTAGCGATGGTATACGAAGAGAGACCAGGCACGTCAGCCCTAAGACCCAACAAGGAGCCAACATTAATAATACTCCCCCTCGTCTTGAACGGTAGTCCCGTGCTACCCCAATGTCAGCCAGCACCGGAGTCAAGACAATGGAACATCAGAAAAACCAACCTCAAATCCCTCATCTCCTGCTTCAAAAACTGCTTAATCTGCGCACGTTCACACAACCAAACACCCTTCAAATTCACATCAAGCACTTTATCCAAATCCCCAACCGTCAGATCCGCAAGCCCCGCAGCTTTACCCGCGATTCCAGCTGCGTTCAAACAAACATCAATCCTCCCGAACTTCTCTACAGTATCCGCGACTGCTTTCTCAACCTGCTCTTCTTTGCCGACATCGACTGCAAGGCGCAGGGTAGTCACAGACGCATCGATTTCTGTGAGGGAGTTAGAGGCTTCGGTTAGTGCATCGGTGTTTAGGTCGATGAGGGTGATTTGCTTGATTCCGTCAGCTACTAGACGTTTGGCGACGGCGAGGCCGATCCCTGAGGCAGCTCCTGTTTTTTTTTTTGTTTAGTTGCTGCAATAGGTAGGGAGTTTATCAGTTGTTTGTAGATCGTACCAGTGATAAAAGCGACGCTATTGCGAGGTTAGTTGAACCCCGGATTATGAAATGCGGGGATTTGAGTGGCGTGGCTGACCTTTCTGATGGGAAGTCCGGCATTGTGTAAATGTCGATTCAATTATCTTGTAGAGATATCTACTGGATAGACTCTGTTTATTTAATCCTTTCTTTCGCGAAACTCGAATATCGCCGGGTTTGGAAAGTGCGTTGGTCGTGCATCTGGTTCCATATATAAAGAATGCAAATAGGCCCGAACAACCCGCCGTTCAAATATTGCCATGGATACTGCAGCTCTTATTTGTTGGACTTCCTTGAGCAATTGCTCGTTGACTGCACCGACCTCGGTAATATACTACCTACCTAGGGCCTAGGTAAGTAAACCTTTCCTACGCCTATTGTTCCGAATAGCCTTGAACCAGGGTCCCCGCGTCCTTCCCCGCTATGCATATTTTTCTAGGTCATTTCTCTGATATCGCATGGTTGCATTGTTTGAATCTTGATAAAAGCTCTCTTTTTAATTTTCACATTTATTCATCGAGTACACTAAGGAAAAATTTCGTAATTCGGATTTCAAGCTTTTATTGATATGACTTTATAGTAACGCTTATAAAACAGAACATGAAGAAAGGACACATGCTTGAAGTTAGTACGCGAACCAGTACAGCACTTGCCAGGTCTCGATTTAAGCAGTTCAGATCAATACACATATCTTCTCGAGTTATGTATACCAGATGGGGCTCTTCCGTGAGTTGGCCCCATTGCTACCACTGGGTGACTTGTAGGCCCATTTTGAAAGTGGGTTTCAGCCATTGACCACATCGGTTGTGTCGTGACGGATGGAGGGATGGGCATAACATCATCATCGTCAGCTTCCATCGCCTTTGAAAATAGCTCCTTGAGCTTGGCTCTGGATTCTGGGTCTAACTTCCCAGATATTGTGCTTTTTCTGTCCATCATATGGATATGAGGTCTCGTGAACTGGACAGAGGTTACGTTACTCATCCTATGCCAGGCACTGACGCCTGGTTTGTTATAGGCAGGGTTGATTTGTGCCCAGAGTATGCCATGTTCTGTTTCAGCACCAGCTGCGTAGTTTCTAAGGTCGAGATCCCGAATTGAGATATACTCTAGCTTGCTCCGCTTTCGAGCCAACCCGTGTCCACAGTGTGTGAAGATAGGCAGCGCGACAACATGATCTTTGCAGCGACGCACGACTACGTGCTTTCGGTACTTTGAGTTGACGACGCCAACCCTGGTCATTGAGTTATCATCACCTTGACTACCTAATTGACTTTGGTCGAAGTGATGTTCGTGAGTGGCAAAGCTAAATATCACGCCAACTTGGTACTCTGAATAACTGTGGAAGTCATCAGTGTCTCTCTCGAAAGGTTTAGCAGTACTCTTATGAAGAGTATCATGGCCAGATCTCATCGTCGAAGGTGCGCGAGGATTGAAAGCAGATTCTCGAGGTCGAGATGCTATAGGCTGGACCAGTCTCTCATAATCGGTACTGGAGGCTTGTTGTGGCGGAGGCTCTGGATGCGGCACTTGGTCAACGTTCTTGAGGGCTGCGCTGGCTTCATCCTGTTCTGTCTTGGGGGTGGCTTGGCTGTGGCCATTAGTGATGAATCCTCCACACGTTGAATCGGGCTTTCTCGGACCAGAAGGAGACTTATCTGAGTCTTGGTTGTCAGCTATGCGCTCTAGTGTCTCCTTCCTGAGAACGGTCAGCCTTGATGCTAGAAGCGATACTGAAATCCGTTGTACCTGCTCTGTGGCGGCAGCAGTGCTGTACGGCTTCTTTGCAATTGTTTTGGGAGTTGATTTGCTCAAAATTGAGGAATCAGCTCGGGCCCTTCGTAGCGCCATGTTTATGCAAATAATATGATCTCAAATTAGCCTGAAGCCTAGAGATTCTTTCGCTTCCTTTAATCGATATTTGGAATGACCAATATATTTAGACGCAAGATATTTGCTAAGCTGTGGATGATTTGGAAGTTTTCTAAATATGTCGGAAGGAATTTGTGTTAATGTCTGTTACATGTTGAGGGGGGATGTCTTTCAAGGAACAATGAAACCCTGGATATAAATGAGTTCATCTTCCACAACTGTTATTTCCAAATAGAACAGCAATGTTTCAAAGTCGAATAAAGAATTCCAAATCGGCGAAACTTGCGCCGCATCTCTTTGTCAACAACGTCAAACAAAGGCGGTTGCACCGACTGAATATATGATTTGTTTGCCGGCCGAACAGAAGAGACCAGTCACAAATCCTGGTTAAACAGAAGATAAAGGCTCGAAATGCGAAGGGTAAAGGATGTATGGACCAAGCAAGAAGCTCCAACAAGAAGCCAGTCCTCCCCCAGCATCACTCAGCGAAAAGTAGCCGAACCTTATCGAAGCGGGGAAACCCTACTACTGTTCGAATGAACAGCTTTATAAACTGTAACATATACGGGAGGGTCTTCAAAGACCTTGTTGCCTTTGCAAGCGGTGCCCTGCCTCAGCCAAGAACAAACGAAATCCAGCGTCGTAACAGCCCACCGAGATTAGGTTATCAAGGAGAAGACCATCCATTCTCAGAAATGCACAATAACACAACATCGGAGCCTTCAATCATGAACGAATCGGCGCAAACTTGGACAACTCTCCATTTAGCGGCAAGCAAATTGGTCCAGTCTCCAGAAATTGTTAATATTCGAGAGATTGGCAAAGATGCTGGATCTCAGATTCTTAGATCACCTCTTTCTCCCGTCGATCCTCTTCCGCGAGCTCGATTTCTAGACATCATCACTCTTAAAGATACAGATGGAGAGATGATCTCGGCAGCGACACTGACAGAAAACGTAATCTGGCAGTGGAACAGGGTGTTCGAAGGCGAAGAGACAATCAAACGTTGCATAGCAGAGATTGAGCAAGTCGAAAGTCAACTGCAAGAATTGGATACCATGACTGCTAATGTGAAAGCGGAGCTTCGTGTCTCGGATACAAATCAAACTCGTCACCAATCCAGACTCTTAAACGAATTAAAAACTGGGAACGAGTTGAGGGCGGAGTGTATGCAACAAAAGGATAGTTGGATTAAGGCCCTCGTTGAGACGAGGAAAGAATTCGAGGAGCGACAAGGAGAACTTCACCAAGATTGGAAAGGATTATTGCGCAGAAATGGTCTTCTCGAAGCCAGGCCCAAGCAGGATTATGGCGGCGAGCAGGCTACATCGAATATAGTTGAAGACTATCAAGAATCAGAGTCCACGAATATAGTTGAAGACTATCAAGAACCAGAGTCCACGAGAGAACTCACACCGAGTGAGATTGCTCAACAGGGAGTCGAAGACGCTCGCGAAATAGCAATGGATCTTGTCAGAAAGCAAAGAATCCGACTTCGAGATGCGCAGCATATGCACGACGACTTTCCTGACTTGTACGAGCACGAGCGTGACAGACGCTTCCCAGACGGAATAGGAGGGACAAACGAGGCAACTCGAACTGAATTTGATCTTGCGTGTCTTGAAGAACAACGAGGTGTGACAGCCGAGTTGATAGATGCAGAGAGATGCCTTAATGCGGTAGTCCATTATGCTCGGCAGCTTGGTCTTTTGCTTAATGACTCAGATCAAGAATCCAACTTCCCTGACTGCGCCGACGACGGTTACCGGATGTCTATGGAGGTCGACAAGATTCAGCATGTGGACCGAGGTCGAATAGAGGAGTGGCTTGCGGAAGAAGAAGATAGACCGAATCACTCCACGGATTGTGATGACTGGGATTCAATGTCTGTTGATCTCTGCGACAGCATTAGCGTGGTGGCAGAAGGAAAGGAAAAGGTTCGGATACAGCGTTGGCAGTCGATGTGTAAGGAGCAGATGCACAAACTTCCCAATGTACCGGAAGACCTCGATCTGGAAGATCTTGTTGATGTTCAGTATGTCGAATAACCCAATGCATATAGTTGTAAATAATAATTCATGTCAGAATCGTTGAGTCCAGACTTGTCATATTTAATGGTGTAACGTGATGTTTTGATATGAGGCTCACAAAATGATATTTCCGTTCCTGGTTGGAATTACACATGAAAGCTTTGGCTTTTATATACCTTTAGCCTATGCCGTCTTCACTTGGAGCCCACTTCCAATCCTAACTTCTTAGTCACCATAGCTGAAGCTCCGAATTATAGGCGCTCTATTTCTTTCAGTATCTTTTCATCTCGGCCGTGGTGAAATTCCATGCATTGACAGCCAGCAGATGGTCAATAGCCACAACGACAATATTTGAAGGCCGTTGAGAGGAGACCTCTCGAGGGAGTATCAATCCTTGTCTCGAAGTTTGGCAAGTGCTGCGGCAACTCCGCCGCTCAATTCATCGTCTTTCCTAGCCTGTTGCAGTCTCTTCTCTGTTCTCGAACGTGACTCTTCTTCAGCAGCAGCGACAGCCAAGGCTTCTTCATCATCGTCATCTGGATCCCAAATCTGAAATTGTTCCTGAACAGGCTCTGCGACCTTCTCTGGCCCCTTCGATAGCTGCTGATCGCTAACAGTAGGCATGTCTCGCAGTGGAACCATACTAAGCGGAAGAGCTCGATCCAAGACTCCTTCACCTTCCTGTGTTGTCTCTTTCCTGACCAGTCCCCTCCTAGCAGCTTTCCGGACCCTGAAGGGTTCATCCACAACGCTGCACCACCTTCTGACCTTCTTCTCACCCCATCCACCAACAACTGCAATTTCTTCCGGTCGAGCATTGACTGCTGCCCTGACACTGCCAAACGCACTGACTAGAGACACAGCATCCGTCTTGTTGATACTTCGCGGAACAGTCATGAACTCAACCATCTTCTCGGCGTAGCCTTTGCTTTCTATTCCCTTGATCGCTCCCGCATTTGCATGCTCGTAGCTTTTGTAAAGTTCCAAATACCGAGCTGCCTCTGCAGCACTCCAACATAGTATGACCGTAACATTATTGACCAAACTCGTCTTCGATAACTCCTTCAGACTATCTTCATGGTTGCCGATATCCACCATCGTAAGCAGGACCCGCAGATTGTATTTCCCCTGTAGGTTCTTTATACGATTGTAAATATACTCGGGATGCAAACGATGGTATTTGAGGGAAAGGAAGAGCGCGCATGTTGTGGCTCCGAGGACATAGTCTGCGGGGATATCTGAATATTCCCACGCAAACGATCGTAGATTCGTGAGGATGGGATTGCCCTTCTGACGCAGCGAAACCAGTATTGAAGAGCCTGTAGATCGTGAGGCAATAGCTTGAGGAGTTGGCTGAACGACTTTGGGGCCGCTTGACGCGTTGTTCGTAGGAGGGGCGCGGTCGAGGCGCTGAGGGGTAGGTTGTTGAATACGCTGTGGTGCGGGCTGCTGAATGCGTGGAGGAGCAACAGCTGCGGATTCAGCGAGAGCTGCTAGCAAGTCTGCATCAGCACCGTATTCGTCGTCGTCGTCCATTGTTGTATTACAGAGAAGTGTAAGAGGAGCATAGTGGCGTCACGTCAAAACTGCTCAAACGCGAGATCACGATATCACGACATCCACCTCCGCAACAAGGCTCACATCACTTTCGATAGAATTAATAGAATCTCGCCTCTATTATTCATTTCTCGTGAAAATAATTGTCTAATAATGTTCATATAGTGCCATATAATCGACTTTATTAAAGAAAAGCACGAGTAAGCCTCTAGATAATAGCTTGGTGCCCTCTAACACTACATTATAGAGGCAGACACTGTGATCGAAAACAACTTCGACTGAAGTGTTTTATGTACAGACATTGGTGTGTCTAGCATAGCATACATCCTGGCATACTATTTCGAGGCGAGGCTACTTATAACTCATCATCTTCATCACATTCTCCACCATCCTCACAGCTCTGCTCATAGGCTTCTTCTCGACTCCACCTATCAAAGTCGTCCATTTCTCTCTTCCATCCCTCGTAGTACACTCCCCATTCCCTTGCTCTTAGTGCTGCACCCCGAGCGGCGAGCAAAACTGATGGAATGCAAACACCGTCATCTTCCACAGTCTCGTTCCATCCGAATGCCATCTCCGCGGCCCGGTGTAGCAGGTCCTCGTCCCAGTTGTTATCGAGAATGACCACACTATCCACTGGCTTCTGCCACGAACCTAAATGGGCAGGTGGGGGAATACTCTGTATAATTTCCAGAGCGTTGGCGTGGAAGTTCTGGTACCGGTAAAAATCAGTTTTCTCACTGCCGAACAAGTGTCGATATTCGTCAGATTCTGAGAAGCGCGTAAGCTAGGTATTTTCAGCAGCAGGTAGGGCAGAGAGACCTGACAACTCGTAAACAGAATCCCAGTGAGTTTGCCCTTTTTTAATCGTACCGCCCACTTTCTTTACGTAGTCCTCCTCAGCATCTAGGATATCCTGACCTGTCATATTAAGAATCCTCGAGTATCCAGTTGAGTCTGTGAAATTTACTGTAGTGGATCCATTCGCGAACTCAGCATTTTCTGCCAAACCAGATTGATACTTGAGCCGTAATCTGGATTCTTGAACTGGAGTAATCATCTTCACCACATCCAAATTTCCAAACCAGTCCGTTTTTGCTGCCTCGGTACTAAATGTGTAGTTTGTTGGACTCCAGGAGTTGATAACTCGAACCGATAATGGTACCAACATCTGAACCAGACCGCCAGCGTTTTCGCTAGAAGAACTCTCCTCTTGAAAAGCTTTACTTTCCTCATTCCAGACTTGCCGAGTTATGTGAAGATGGTAGTAGCCGTGGTCTATAACCAGAACTGACTTCCCCGATGTAACCTCTTTGGTAGACATGTCTGCCCGGCTGTGAGGCTGCTCTAGGACTTCGATGTCTGCTAACACACAGGCTTCATCGAAGAGGTCATCGACCTCGTTGGACACCCAAGAAGGCCGTGATATGGTTGCTGATGTAATAGTGATATTGTGGTCTGCTACGGAGATCCGTTTGAGTTCTTCAAGCATTTCAAGCAATACCAATATAAAGTTGTCTCTGGTTATTGCTGGAGGTTCCTCAGGAACTTGGAACCGCTTCGCAATCCTTGAATGAAGACGTCTATTCCGTAGTTTTCGCAGTAAATGTCGATACTTTGACTGGGGTTTCCGAGGGACATCGGACTCTTCAGCAAAGCAGATGTGATCTAGGAAAATCCGGAGGATAGGCGGCACATTGTTGCAGGCGCTTTCGCTAATATTGTTCATCCAGGACATGCCTTTCGAAAGAAATCCCCAATACCAGGCTTCGTGCACCAATTCATGGGGCATATAGTCAAACATGCTATCCCCACGGAAATTCCTGGAGTAAAACGCGTGAATATATTGTGCATAGTTATAACGCTTTGGAGTGGTGTTGGAGATGCCAGCCACGTCACCGAGAAGCGTGAAATTATCTAGGCCATCAGCATACAATGCAAGCCTATAAGATGCATCACTGTTAGCGTTTTTTGTAGGGACTCAATTCAAAGAAGAACGTACCGCGGGTATGGGAGAAGTCGATGCCAATTGGCTGAGGGCGTCCAGACCAATACCTTTCTCCACGGTCGAAATGGCATGACCCGGAGCCGATCAGCAGGATCAAATGGAACACAAGCTTCCATGCTGGAACCCACCGGACGTTCGAAACAGAACGGCGGTTCATGCTTAAGTGGCGTTGGGAAATTTCATGCTAAAATACGAGTTTGACAGTCATGATTGCGGAGCTGTGAGAAGAAGTCTTGGGATGGATTGAATAGACTTGATCACGTGGACTAACCAGTTGGTTACACTTTTATTCGTTCTTTTATTAGGCATGGTTTCACCAACAATAATTAAATTCCGTGTCGAGTTCTGTATATTGTTAAATTGAGACCCCGCCTGTTGAACTGAATGGTGGTTCAATTGCTTAAGTTGCTCAAATGCAATCGATCTGCGTTGTAGACTTTTATGCCACTAGCGTACACGTGACAAGCGATCCTCGATTTCAACACCGCCCCGCCCAGGCTTTGGCCTAATTGAGCCTAGCTTAGATCTTGAGGCTAAATAGTATCTTCCTGGTCCTGAGACGTTTCTACATCAAAGCTTGAAATCATTCAAGAGTGTCTATTACTAAACAGCCAGCTAATACCTCTACTACTGTCCTGACTGGATTCAAGACCACTGGATATGTATCCAAGGCCAAGTTCTAGTTTCCACACCCTCGTGTTCTACGCTTTTTTCAACCCCTGAACCGCCCGCATATTATGCGCGGAACTATTACGAGTTTGGCTATATCGCCATCAGTCCCCATAAAGACGACATTTACCCCACCAATTTCAACCATGATCTTTCTTGTCCCGGGCGGCAGAGACTTCGTACGGTCTCGGATTTTCATCAAGATCATGGGCTGTTATAATTGGCTACTTGCAGAAAAGTGGACGCAGAACTCTCTATATTTTCCCTTTGTGTTTTTGTTTTGAATTATTCCATCTGTTTCCGTTCGCAGGTTTTATAAAGGGATCTTTCCATTTCTCTGCTGTTGGGTCCTTTGCAATTCTTTAGCAATGGTCTCTACCAGTGACGAGACAACGCCTTTGATTCCTGAAGCAGGCATCGGCTCGCAAATATTTCAGGTACAGTTAATCATCAAAGCAATGGCAGCAATTGATCCTTGACGCGAATTATTTTAGGCGGAACAGAATACCGACATAGAAGATGGCTCTATCAAGGACGGACAAAGTCCTAAAGAGGATCTGCCAAAGAGCAAAATTGGTATCATAGCAGTCCTGCTCGTCGGTATTGAAATCAAAATTCTGCTGCTAGTAAAATAGCCTTGGATGCTCACATTTGTCCTCAGGTGTTTTTATCGCCAATTCCGATACTTCGCTTGTTCTAGCGACATACGGGAAGATTTCTTCCGACTTCAATGATCTTGAGAGCGGTCGTTGGCTTCTTACTTCTTCGATGCTAGCCTCGTGTGCAGCGCAGCCTCTTGTAGGGAGTCCCAGCATCTTCACCATACCCATGCACTGACAGATTATTGAAGTATGGAAAGATAAGCAACATTTTTGGCCGCAAACCTGTCTTGTTGACGGCATATTCCATTTTCGGACTTGGATGCATCATTTCGTTAGTCAAACATGAAACATTTTTCCAAAACAAGTATTTACAGTTATTACAGTGGCTCAGGGCATTCTATGACTCAAGTTATCATTGGTCGGGTGGTTGGAGGCGCAGGTGGAGCTGGAATGGTGTCTCTTGTCTCTATTCTGATTTCTGGTTTGTCTACATTTTGGCTTGCTGGATGTTCAACAAGACATGGAACATTTCTGATTGACGATTACAAGATCTCGTTTCCTTGAAAGATGTCGCCTCCTATCGAAGTTATGTCAACGTGATTCAAACGACTGGGAGAAGTATTGGAGGTCCTTTGGGTGGTTATATTGCCCAGACGCTGGGTTGGAGATGGTATTTTCATGACTGCGACGATCCAAGCACTTACTAAATAAGTCAATCAGGTCTTTCTATTCCGAATTCCCCGTGGTCCTACTCGCCATAGTCCTAGTCGCATGGAAATTACAGGTCCCGAAACGAGAAGGGCACATTAAAGAATCCCCGTGGACAAAGTTGAAACGAGTCGATTTCGTCGGTTCAGCATTCTTGTCGGCCTCGATAATCGCATGCCTCCTGGCTCTGAACTCCTTCAGCAATGCCGAGTTCTGGTCCGATCTTGTGCCGATTATCTTAGCTGTAGTGGCCGTTTTCTTGATGATTGCCTTCTGCCTGGTCGAAAGATTCTGGGCTAAGGAGCCTATATTTCCCTTGGAGCTGCTGACGAAGTTGGATACATGTACCTCATATGTTATTCTGGCTTGTCAAATGGCCGCACAGCTAGCGGTACGTCTAAAGAGAGATGTGATTCCAGTACAGGGCTAAAATCTCAGCAGATGATGTCCAGCGTACCCCTTTACTTTCAGGTTACCAAGAGAGCCAAATCCGGTGAAGCAGGGGCCTATCTAGTGCCCGCTGTGGTTGGTAACACTGTTGGTGGATTGATCACCGGTGCATATATCAACAGGTGAGAAAGCCGAGGCAGCGCAATGAATGAAGTGCTAAACGTTCCGTAGGAGCGGGAGATACAAGCTGCCCATCGTGCTTTCCGGATGCCTTTCAGCTATTGCATATACACTCCTTATCATTCGCTGGAGAGGCCATACGACAATATGGGAGTCACTCTACGTCTTTCCAGGTGGTCTTGGTACGGGAATTGCCTATTCTGCAGTTTTCATTGCTTTGGCAGCATCGGTAACAGACGATGAGATGGCCATTGCTGGTACCGGGCTTTACACGTCTGGCGGCATTGGTGGTGTGATCGGTATAAGCGTTTCTGGTGCCGTCTTTGAATGGTGGGCAAAAAAAGGGCTGGAGAATGCCTTGAATGGTGTCGAAGATGGACTTGAGGTGAGTGCATCCAAAAAATACAGCGCGAGACTTAAACTAAGATTCCAGATCGCACGCCGAGCTTTGTCAGATGTGGGCTACGTTAATAGCCTCGATGGATATGTTCATGGTCTTGTCGTTGATGGATATCTCACCGGATTCAGGGCAGCGTTCTGTAAGTCTTCCCAAATTTCAACCCAACTTATCAGAACTAATTCTACTTTCACTGCAGTGGTATCACTCATATTTTCGGCTTCCTCTTTCGCCGTATCTTTGTTAGTAAGAGAGCATAAACTTCGATCTTGACAGAAGGCAAGGTAAGGTAAAACTTGATCGCCCAAATCATTCCTGAAAACATAGATGGCAAGTATATCAGGACTGCTAAGAACAAACTGGGAAGAGAAAACTTCAAAGAAGCCAAGCGACTATTCATACCAAGCAGCACTTATGTTTTGATTTAGTCAGATCATTGCGTGCTTTGCGGTGCCACTGTCGTGATTTAGAGCAAAGTGGGGTGTTTCAAAACAACTATACTCGCCTGCAAGTTTGCCGGGTAGTGGTAGTGCCCATTACCTGCCACCAATATTATGTCCGACTAGTACAATTACGAAGGGACATATATATATATCGTGCAGAACCCATCATCCGAGCGACACCGTGACCCGAAGTCTGGTGTTTTCATCTGTATCAATCTCAAACTGACCAAGATGCTTCTTGCTGTATTTCAACTGCCATGTTTGCTGATCGGTCTCGGTGTGATGCTGGGATCACAGTTGGTGGTAGCAAAAAGACCTAATATTGTGTTCATCATAACGGATGATCAGGATTTGCATCTGGATTCTCTTGAATATATGCCTCGTGTGCAAAAATACCTCACAAATGAGGGCACATTTTACAAAAGACATTACTGCACTGTTGCATTATGCTGTCCGTCAAGAGTCAACCTATGGACTGGGAAAGCTGCTCACAACACAAATGTCACAGACGTCTCGCCTCCATATGGTTAGTGACCGCAATAAGAACATTGTATGCGCCAGCTAACAGCACAGGCGGATATCCCAAGTTTGTAAGTCGAGGCTACAACACCGATTACCTTCCTGTATGGCTGCAGAAAGCTGGATACAATACCTACTATACTGGCAAGTTGTTCAATTCGCACACCATCGAGAACTACAACAACCCAGTTGCAGGAGGGTTCACGGGGTCAGACTTCCTGCTCGACCCATACACTTATTCATATTACAATGCATCAATGTCACGCAATGGCGAGAAGCCTGTCAGCTATACTGGACAGTATTCGCCAGATGTCGTTGCGGAGAAGGCTTTTGGGTTCCTGGAGGAAGCCATCTCGGACGAGAAACCTTTTTTCCTAGCAATTGCTCCAATTGCACCCCACAGTGATGTTCGAATGGGCGAACTCCATTTTAGTGAGCCTAAATATGCTCCAAGACACGCACATCTATTTAAAGATTACAAAATTCCTAGAACGAAGAACTTCAACCCCGACAAGGTATTTTTGTCCCGCCCTTACACTTCATCCAAAGCTGACACGCCGCAAAGCCAAGTGGAGGAAACTGGATCGCAAAACTTCCACAGCTCAACGATACAGTAATCGAATACAACGATGAATTTGGACGTGCTCGCCTCCGCGCCCTCCAATCCGTTGACGAGATGGTCGAAGGAGTCGTCCAAAGACTAACCGACAATGGCATTCTCGACAACACTTATATTTTCTACACTAGTGATAACGGTTTTCACATCAGCCAGCACCGGATGCATCCTGGCAAGACGTGTGGCTACGAAACCGATATCAACATTCCTCTAATCGTACGAGGTCCGGGCATCGGAGTTGGAAAGGTGCTTGACGCTGTGACTTCACACACCGATATTGCGCCCACGCTCATGAAAATCGCGGGTGCAGAACTTCGCGATGATTTCGATGGTCTGCCTATTCCATTCACGGAAGAACAAATTGGCAGGACTGAGCACGTAAATGTGGAATATTGGGGAAGGGGCATCCCGGAGGGTAAGTACGGGGCGGAAGGTGGGGGATTTACTATGTACGCCAACAATACGTATAAAGCACTTCGTTTGATCGGCAATTCCTACAACCTCTACTACTCCGTATGGTGTACTAATGAAACGGAGCTGTATGACATGACTGTAAATACGCCCATATTTCTTGTCCAAGACTTCGCTAATAGCATCATAGCGCGATCCGGAACAAATGCATAACCTCGCAGTTCCAGAACAATTTTCTTCAGAGTATAAAATCTCGGGGCGGAACATCAAAGACGTGATAGTTCGACTTGATGCTCTGATGATGGTTCTCAAGTCCTGCAAGGCATCTTCTTGCACCGATCCTTGGAAAGTGCTACATCCTCAGAGCGACGTATCAGATCTCCCAAGCGCATTAAGCTCAAGCTTAGATACATTCTATGAAGAGCAACCGAAAGTTTCATTCAGCAGATGTGAGCTTGGGTACATTGTCGAGAGTGAGGGACCCCAGATTCCATTTGTTTTTGGGCAAGATGCAAGTGATGGTGGGTTCATTTTGCAGGAAGGCAGCAAGAGTCAGAATCCGTTGGGATACAGGCAGGGTTGGAGCAATTGGACGTAAAAAGGTAGGTAAATAAGTAACTAGCGGAAGTGAATAGTTCTTCCCTTGCGCATCTTCCCATTTAAAAACTTCCATCCACATCAAAGCCCCTACCCCTCCGCCCCTTCCTCATTCACTGCGACGGTGTATTCGTTGGCGTACTAGCAACAAAAACCACAAGCACCGCAGCATACGCAGCCACAGCCATCACAGTCTCCTGATTCGAAGCCTGCGATACAAGCGAGAGCAGAATTGAGAATGCTAAAATACAGATCGATACTGTCACTAGATGGCTTTGCAGGCTCAGCTGGTAGGAAAGCACGACCAAGGGCACGATCAAGAATGCTCCAGCTAAGAGGGCGAAGATGAAGCGCGCTAGAATATCTGCGATGCGGATGCTGTTTCGATATCCCTGGAAGTTCGGCGTCGTTGCCTCGGGATTGGGAGTTTTGACGCGGCTTTGAAACCAGAGTTTTCGCAACCAGCGGTGCAGGAAATAGCGGACTGGGTCGCGTTGAGTTGATGGGGGCAGATCGACGCGGAGGAGGCGTGTTTTGAAGGTTTCTTGGTTGTTGATGTCGGTTCGGAGGGAGGAGAGCCAGTTGCTGTCTGAAAGCGCGATAGTTTGCAGGTTCATGATTTTGTTGAAGGATATGATGGTATCATCTGTGAGGATCAGCCAAAGCCTTACACTCTTTGCCAAGTGGACGACTAAGCTTCTTACCATATTCTTTGAGCAAAGCTCGCAGTTCCTGAAGTCTGGTTCGTGTGATGATCTCCTCGATTGGTAGCACATTCGCATCCCTAGTTGCGTTCCGCAACCCAACTTTGTCTTTGCTTCCTGGGTCAATTTCTATCTGCAGCCCCGCTTGGTATATTTCGTGGTCAACTCTGGTTATCTCATTCTCCAGAAATCGCAAATTAAGTAGATGTCCCGTCCTGAACCGCCTGAAGCAGAAAAGGCTCAGCTCACTGTCGTCAGTTGCAGTTCGCCAGTGGCTGCGGAACTCCCTGCCTAAATTTAAAATCCCATCGTCTGGAAGTCCTTGATAGCATAATCCAGTTGAAGGCTTATCGGATTCATTGAGAGTTGGAGTACTTATTTTGGTATTCATATTACGGCCAGGCCAGCCTTGTGGCCTGAAGTTTGTCAGCGTCTCAGTACCTACCTATTCTATCGACCATGTAGCTCAGACAATCTGCGTTGTGGAGAATATATACCTTTAATACAAGCTTCTCGTTTTGGACGGATTATTTCTGATTTCGCAATATGGCAATCCTTGACGTTTGGGTAGATTCAACGGCTGCCATATCCAGCGGTATTATGCTTCTATTCGTAGATAAGCCTGCGCATATTTTCTTTTGATCGCAAGTCTGCCCAAAAGGAGGTCACTGCATTAGTTGCTGCGCACACCGGAGCCCTGCCCAGACACAATCTTGGGATCTTCACGCCACCATGCAGCCTTTTGGCCATGGAAGCTTTTCATTTGCCAAGTAATTGCACCTGATGAGTGCGCCTCGGGAAAATTTGGGCTGCAGTCGTGCGTATTCTCAGCTGCGGCTCAGATCGCTCAATGCTCAGCTCTCTAACCGCCAGCCTTCTTTCTAGACAAGTAGCAGTCCGCACCACCAAACTTGAAAACCAACTATCCAACAACTTTCTTATTTTGTTAGTTACGATTTCTCATCACTGAAGTCGAGCTTTCCGGTGACCGAGTTGGCACAATCCTCAACGGAAATCAAGAATCCCACCCGGTGCCCGTCAATCTCACATCTTACCTACCATCGCATGTCCAATCTCCCAATCAAAGGAATCCTGTCTCCGCCATGTCTTTGGATGGGCCAAAGAATGGCCTCCAACGGGTTGACACCTCGAGAGATTCGCAGAGGATTCTCGAACTTTCAGCAGATAAATACACTGTCGGTTGGATCTGCGCTATTCCTGTGGAATTGAAGACTGCTCGATGCTTTTTCGATGCCGAACATAGTCCACTCAGCAGTCGTCCAAAGCATGACGAAAACAGTTACAACTTGGGTAGCATCTGCGGACACAACGTGGTGATGATTTGCCTTCCAGAGCTCGGTGGTGTCAAAGCTGCAGTAGCGGCCAAGTCTTTACAGGTTACTTTCCCAAATGTAAGGTTTTGGCTTATGGCTGGGATAGGTGGTGGCATTCCCAACCCTCCAGAAGTTGACATTCGGCTTGGAGACATTGTTGTGTCAACCCCAACGGACCAGGGATCTGGGGTAATTCAGTACGACCTTGGTCGTATGGAAGCTGAAGGATTTTGCCGCAAAGGAGCGCTGAGCAAGCCGCCGTCTTTGCTACTAGCTGCAGTGCGCAATCTGCAGTCAAGATCGGGGGTGGGGAACGATATTTCGAAGATTTTGAAGGAAGTCGATCCTGTAGAAGACTCGGAGGGAGATATGCAAGCGCAGACATACCCTACGTACTTGGTGGATGATCTCTTTCGAGCAAATTATACCCACGTCAAAACAGATGCTACCTGCGATTGTGAGAAGGGGACGAGCAAAGCTAACACCATGATACGCCGCAAGCGCAACCACCAAAACCCCCGAATCCATTACGGTAACATCGCGTCGGGAAATGCGGTGGTGAAGAATGCGACTGAGCGTGATCGGCTTGCAAAACGAGACAATGTGATATGCTTTGAGATGGAAGCTTTCGGATTGATGGATGACTTTCCATGTCTAGTCATACGTGGAATCAGCGACTATTCGGACTCCCACAAGAATTATGCGTGGCAATCTTACGCATCATCAGTAGCTGCCGCTTATGCTAAGAAACTGCTGAACATCATTCCTCCAGAGGAGGTGGCAAAGTTGAAACCTGTTAGGAGTGAGTAATTTTCAGTTTTACAAGGGAATGGAAAATATGAGAGGTTGTGGCGATTTCTTTGGTGCGTCCTTTAAGTTGAAGAGCTAAAGAAAGATTTCATGGGAACTGTATTCTGCGAAAGGGTGGATGTGATAATTACTGCAAAGTTGGAGCAGCTTACCACTGTTGAGGAGCACTTGTATCCAGATATGTCTTTTTCATTCATGTAATAAATCAATGCCGAGGATATTACACCATTGTCTTGTGCACGAGTTCGTTATTGTTCCCTGTCTTGAAATAACTCTGAGTATTATTCACCTGGCTACTGGCGACCATCAACAAATTGTATCGCGCTCTTAGATAATTTCTTTAGATTTTGTACTTTTCTTTGATTTTTTTTTCGTTCACTTAGCAATTTCAAACTGCAATGCAGAATCAATCCTGGCGATTGTGTTTGCTCTGAGAGACAAGCAAGCTGATCAATTTCTCAAGATAATGTTCACTGGATTGGTCTCCACACTGTCAGTCCATTCTTCACGGGCCGAAAACAGACACTTCAAACTCTCAAAGAGACATTTTGCGGCGACGATGAGAACTCCGGGCGATCGGAACATAGAAGATTCGTCATATATGGAATGGGCGGCGCGGGAAAGAGCGAGGTCTGTTTGAAATTCGCCCATGAAAACAGAGAAAGGCAGGTTTCCCGCTTCACAATGTCAATCCCGATGCTAACACTATTTTTTCAAGCTTCTGGGGCGTCTTTTGGGTTGATGCATCTTCAATTGAGAGTATTCGTCGTGGCTTTATTGACATTGTCAAAACTGCTGCCGCGGTTCCGGAGATTACCTTTGAAGCGGCAAAATTGTGGATTGAGAACCAAGCTGAGAAGTGGCTTTTGTTCTTCGACAACGCGGACGATCCCAGCATCGACTACTTTAAGTTCCTCCCTTCAGGGGAAGGCAGTTGCATTCTCATGACGACACGCAATGATGGCTGCAAGATTTACGGCTCCGACTCCACCGGATACGAAAAGTTCGAAAAGTTGGAATTCTCTGATGCAGTGGAACTGCTACTCAAGACTGCAAAAGCAGAGAGAAATCCACACAACGTGGAAGTGGCCCAAACACTAGTTGGAGACGAGTTTTTGGCTCAACACGCGCTGTCCATAGTCCATGCTGGGGCTTTCATTAGGCAAGGTATTTGCAGACTTGATGAATACGCGTCGATGTTTGAGTCCCAGCGAGCCATGCTTCTTAGTCAACACCCAAAACAGGCAAACTCGGTTTACGGCGATGTATATGCGACATTCGAAGTTTCTGCCAAAGCCATAAATGCTTCTCATAAACCAGAAGCGAAGGATGCCCTTGGATTGCTCCAAGTTCTAGCTTACTTCCACCGAGAAGCTGTATCGGAAAACATATTTACTAGAGCCTGGGAGCATTCTCTAAATCCTAAGCAATTCTCTGACGATTCAGATAATAGCATACGGAATATCTCCTCGTGGCATGCAGACCAATTACGGCGATTCCTACACCCTCTTCCCGCCACGAAAGAACTGGACATCTTTTCTATGCGCAAAGCAAGGAATGTCCTCTCATCATTCTCCTTGATAAATGTACACCCGGATACCTATGACATATCAATGCATCCGCTTGTTCATACAGTAAGCAACACTGGCTCTTTGAACTTATCCTACCCCCTTCTATCATGTTTCGTCTCATGTGCTCTAACTCCTCCTACACAATTCCTAAAACGGGAAACATATACTCCCTTTACTCTCGAACCGTTCTGAATAGAAAATAGCTAACTCCCCTGTGATGTAGTGGGCGAGAGACCGACTAGAAGCTGAAATACAGGATGAGGCATGGAGTACTGCGGCCGCAACTCTAGCACTTTCAATCGATTCACTTAGCTACCAAGACTACTTCAATAACATACAACCTCATGTAGAATCCAATATCAGCCTTCGACCGAAAGACTATTTCCTGGCACGGCAATGGAACACCCTGGAAATAAGTAGGATATTTTACCGTTTCGTCTGGGTGCTCTACCGTCAACGCAACGATACCAGCGCCCTAACTCTGCTGGATCTGATTTCATCCCTACAATGCCCTGAAATTTCACCGAACTCACTAAGTGAGCGACACATCCTCTTTATATATGCATGTTGTCACGAGGACCTTGGAAATTCCGACGAACAACTGCGACTTATCGAAGAGGTGGTTTCATTTGATTCTAACGCGTTGAAGCCAGACGATCCCGACCGCCTGAACGCCCAAGAATCACTAGGTACTGCACAGATGTCACAGGGCAAATATCAAGAGGCGGTCGATGTACTCGAGGGAGTTGTACAAATACGGCAAGATATATTACATCCTGAAGATCCAGATCTCTTGAGATCGAAGCACGAGCTAGCCAGTGCATACCTCTATAATAAGCAGCTAGAGAAAGCTATTCAGTTGCTTGAAGAGGTCGTGCGAATTCAAGAGACACTTTTCGCTCCTACACACCGTGACCGCTTAGCATCGCAGCATGAACTAGCACGAGCATATATGGAAATTAAGCAGCTAGAGCAGGCTATTCAGTTGCTTAAAGAGGTAGTGCAATTTCAAGAGACGATTCTCGCTCCTACAAACCCTGGACGCTTAGCATCGCAGCATGAACTTGCGAGGGGGTATTATTGGTCTAGCCAATACCAAAAAGCGCTTCCGATTATACAGGAAGTGGTTCGAATACAAGAAGGAACGTTGAAAGTCGATCACCCAAATCGCATCATTTCAGAAGAAGTACTTGCCGCTGTTGAATCAGCAATCGAGAGACCAGAGGAGGCAGCCGAGAAGAGAACAAGGAGACAGGAAAGGACAGCTAGGCGAAAGGAGATAGAGAGGCGCGAAGAGTCTGGGGAGATGAGAGCAGAGGCAGAGGGCATTGAGGAAAGCATTCCAGACAGGAGTAAACGAGGGAATGGTTCCACCCTAGTGGAAGCTCGTAAAAGGCTTCGAATCACTTAAGGAGTTATATCGACCTCTCCTAGGTAATGCGACGCCGCTGAGACAGCTTGAAACACTTGGGATCACGTCGTCAAGCAAAGTCGGGAGCAGTGTAAGGGGGCAAACATGGTATGGTCAGTCACTATATGAGCTATGTGGAAGAGGGCAACCACTGACTCGTGCCAAGAGATAGCTGCGCGCGTCTTTGTCCTTCTCATCTCGCCAAGTTTTCCGCAGCTGCGGACCCCGCATTGATGGATGATACTGGAAACGTACGGTAAAAGCTCAATACACAATTCATAACCTTTAATGCGTTTTACTTACAGCTCTTAGGCCGCGACAATGTCCACTTTCTGAGTTGGAAATTGGAATGTCATAAGTGTCACGCGAAAGCGAGAAAGTAAACAGGATGGGATGTTTTCTTGCATCGATTATATGGGGTCCAGCTGAGCCTCAAGAAACTTGTAATAAAAAGCATCCGACGCTCCCACAACAAGCGACAACTGCATCTGAAGACAATACTTGTATGGACGGGTCCTTATCATTCAAATGTTCAGGTGTACTCGCTGGAGTGAAAAAATGTACCGTTGTCGAGGGTAAAATACTAAAATGTAAGATGATCCCCAATTTTTTTCTAGAATCAACACTTCCTCAAAAGACCACTAACAGATTACAGTATAGAACTTCAAAGCAATGAATGTACGAGGAGAACGAGGAACAGGTCTGCGGTTAGGGGTCGGGGTGGACAGGCTTCGAAGTCCTGAATCTTTTATGGAGGAGCCTGTAAGCAATGCTGGGAGGGGCTGGGAGGGCAGAATTGCATTGAAGTTACCTGTGACTTAATGGTTTGGTGGCCTGCCTTGGTGAGTCTACTTGCGCAATTTTATATGCCAGTACGGAATTTTCAGAGTATCTCAAGACTTTTGTAATAATCAATGTCTTCACCATCACTTGAATATTTTTCCGCAACTAAAACCAACTAGGACCTAAAATTTCGACTGCAAGAACAAGAGGAGGAAATTGTCTATCCTATTTTAAATCCGAAAAACGAGGACGATCTCATACCTCTAAGTAAAAGTCTATTGCGACGTGCTTTGAACCCAAGATGCTCCCAAAGAGAGTCCTCTCGGTGTACCTAGAGTAGATGTATGTTGCAAGGCCTATGGCATCAATCATACTCCTTGTCCTACGAGTCGGCCTTCGCGTCCGATCAAAAATCCGCATTCTGAATCCTGAAAACGCCCACGGCAACCCACTCCTGAACTCCCGAGCCCATCCGGAAGAAACACTGCGCTACGAGGAATAATCAGCCTAGTAATTAGTTTACCACCTCGCACTATCCTATTACTTGAGTATATAGGTCGGGTGGATGTGTAATGCAGTAGTAATGTAAATCATTTGCTGAGGGAAGGGCACGAGATGTAATATAGTGTAGTGTAATATGATAGATGGAGCGCAACCATGCTTTTTGGAAGATACCTTACTCTTTGGCATGTTAGACGGTACACCAAGACAAGGAAGAAGACAAGTGATTTCTCTCTAAAAATAGATGAGATACCTAGGGTGGCTGGATCAGCAAAATATGTAGATCGTGAGTGAATTTGTTTCTCTATCCTCCCCGCCAGCCGTTTCTGCTTCCCTGATTGGAATCTCAAGCCACGACTGAGGCACTTGGGACATAGAGTGAATGGGAGTGAATGAATGTTGACCACACGCATGAATTAAATGAATACGACACGGAGTGATAGACATGATTAATTGTCAAGTGCACGTTAACACCAAAGAAGACGGGAACACAACAGTCAAAGAACCCGCGATAACCTCAAGCAAGTTGGGTCGTCAAGACAGCAGACCAGCCAGTCCGGGCTACCAATCATAGTGATCAGCATCAATGAGACGAATAAATTCCACGAGTGGACGGAAGCTCTGATTCAGAAGATGAAAGAGGGATTGACATAAGCTGTTCTTGCCAACGAGCAGTGGCGCGCAAAGCTGGCGGGGGAAGGCTGTCAAGGAGCTGGAGCAGGTGAGCGGGGACTTGGGATATAGCGAAGATATTCCAGTCAGGTTGGGAGGTTGTAGGGAGACAGGGTGGTTGGAGACTGAAGGTAGGAAGTTGTTAGTTTAAAAGATAAGTCTACAGGTAAGCTTCATCAGTATATCATAAGCGTGGAGTTCTAACTAGGGCAGAGTGTTTAAGCATACTCTGAAACTGTAATAATGTAATGAAAGTTGCACTTTGATTTTAGTGTAACTAAGAACCGCTGTCTTGCGCATATACCCCATTAAATGTCTAGAGCTTGGCCTTGAAGACTGGGCTGTAGTCCGAGGGCCCCGTGAGATAGCCCTCCATGGCCTCAATCGAGGGGCTAAAGAAGTACTCCCCGCCTTTGTGAATGACCCAGCGGTCCAAAGTCATTCGGTGTCTGCTCGCCACCTCCTTGTCGGGAAGACCAATAGAGCGTGCTGGGTGTATGGGAAGTCGCTGGCCAACGATGGGGTCTATGCCAGGGCCGCCATTGACGACTTTATCCTTGCCATCGGGGAATTGGTGATTACTTGCCCAACCTGTCGAGATGTATGACTGTCAGCGAGCTACCATTTGGACATTCATTCATTCATTAAGAGAAATGCACTTACGGGTGGTCAAAAAGTTAAAGCCGGTACGGACATCGCTTTGGTAGCATGTAAACAAGAGACCACGATCCTTGGCAATGTCGCTTTGCCGGGCGGCTTTCTCTTGTTCAGATACTTCTTCTCCGTAAGGAATTCCACGACGAATGATGACAGCGTGGTCATTTGATAGATCAGCCCTAGGACGCATCTTGCGGATATGTGCGGCGAATGGACACTTGTGGTGCTCGTCACGTGGTTCGAAGTCAAAGTTATTGGACAAGTTGATTTTATGCCCGCCATCATCGTCAGGGCTCTCATCAACGGGAGTTCCGTTCTTCCATCGGCCCATCAGGTAAGCTGCCAACTTCTGTGGCGGATCTTTATGACCAGCAGTGAAAGGGGCTTTGCTGGCATTCTCCTCAAGCCAGCTGGAGGAAGAATAGCCTGTTAGCAAGTCTGATATCCTCTTCCAATCCAAGGAAGTACGAAGGACTTACTTGTCATACTCGGGTACCAGCTGCTGCAGATCACGGATAACGAGAAAGCTACCATCCTTGGCCCAGGCAGGTTGGGGCATGCAGTCGCCAGGTTGACCGCACAAAATCAAGCTAAGTTGGCAGAATGAATTAGCGACAGATAGGTCGGACCGTGGGATGTCATGGGAGGGGGGAGATTCTCACCCTGGCTTCACACGAACGGGCTCCTTTTCCACGGGCTCACGAGTATCCAAGCCTTCAATCACGGGCTGACTGATACCATCCATATAACCGAAGCTAGAGATCATTAGAAACGTGACGTGCCAAACCTCATCACGAGGCAAGCGGTACTTACTGTTCCTTTCCCTTATGCTCACCAGGGCGAACTGTCCCGTGTCTAGTCATGATCATTCTGACAACACCCTCATCTTCGAATCTGTCGGTTACCTCTGCAACCTGCTTCTGGAAATCATCAGGGCAACTTGAAGTCACCAGAAGAACGCCATCAATCAAGCGCTCGTTGTCTGGCCCGAACGGCTTATACTCAGTCCGAATCTCCTGAGGGTCATCCCAACCCTCGCCCGTCAGATCAGCATACATGCCCTTTTCAAAAAGTCCACCACGTAGTTGCTTGTCGCGGAAGACCTGTGACAATGCCCTATCTTTCTTGACTGCTCCCTGGTCTTTGGCGGTCAGGACGAACTTCCCTAGCTGTGATCGTAACATGTTAGCCAACTCTTCGTTGATTGTTCAGAGGTCTGAAAGTGACGAACCTTGGTCAGTCCAGTGGAAGTAAAGGCGATGTTAATTCCAGGTAGGGCCATCATCGCCTTTCTCATCCCGCTCCTATCGGCTTCTTCCTTGGCGGCCTTCATCCTGTCTTTGTACTGACAAGCTTGTTCTGCTGTCGTTATCCTGGGCAAGAACCTCTTAAGCCGTCCTTTGAATGCATCCGGATTTTGGATCTGGAAGAAGAGAAATGTTTGGAATCTCTTGGGAAGCCCCGGCCTGCATTCAATATCAGCCAATGGATACATAGAGTCTGGTGTCATTTGACGGGACTTGAAAGACAAAAGGCATACCAGATATCGCCTTGGATATTCGCCTTCCTGATCATTAAGGAAGCCATCACGACAATGTCCTGTGGAATTTTCAAAGCAAACTCAATGCGAGATGAGTTGGTCAAGTGGTGCGAATGTTACTGCTGCTTCTCCGTCTCGACTCCTTCTTCTAGGAACTTGGTTGATGTGCCTTTCTAATTCAGCATGCCCAAACCCAATCTCTTAATAGCATGAGTAAAAACTAGCTCCAATAAAAGTTGCTGCAGATCATTGTTCAGACGTTTCCATGTCCAGTCAAATATGCAAAGATGAGCCAGGCTATGTCAATAAGTGAGACTATTTGACAAATGGCTCTATACTCCACCGTGAAGGAACTTATGTACTACACAAAGCTTTACTATTGGCAACCTTGAGCGGATGATTCGCTAGCCAATAGTCCTACCATGCAGGCACCCGCACCCTAGGGGAACGGTCCGTTCGGAACGGTTACCGGGAACCCGTGCGCCTGATTCATGTGCTACTGAGACATGCTTCTCGATCCGACATGTAGATCCATTTGAGCTCGGCGATCATGGCGGGGGCCCTGCAGCGTTTCCAAATTGGGATGATCTACACCGTACAAGGCATGATCGACGGGTTACAATACCCTGGAAGCAGCTGGGTCGCCGAAAGCAGTTTGACTTGAAGATATATAGCAGCTGAAAAGTGCAGTACTTATGTGGAGTGATATACTGCATGGTGGGGTGTCGTTCCCTGATTGGGCAGCCTAGAGAGAACGATCGGTGGGTACTTGCTTTTTTTATAAGTCTGACTGTCCTACTGTAAATCCACTACTTAGTATAGATATAGAATCCTATAGGTTTAACTGGCTCCTTACCCTAGTATAGGCCCTGAAATCTACTAATTCAAAGTAAGACATCTAAGCTAGGGCTACCAAAGCTGCTATACTTATTAGATCTACGCTCTTCAAGTAGCGCAGAGCATAGAAATACGGAGTAAAAGCAGTAGGATAGTCAGACTTAGGGAAAAAACGAATAGCACGAATCTAGGTAAGCTGAAGAGATATAGGAGCTAAGCGGCGCACCTTGAGCTTGTATGTCTTGAGTAAGGATGTCATTCCCCAACTAGATGATTTAAAGGTACGATCGGTGGGTGGCTGAAGATAGCGGTCGATTGCGGGGCAATGCTAGGAAACATGACAAGTGAGAACGCAACTGCGTCACTGTGTTTATCAAACTTCGTCCGCCAGGTGCGAGCTGCAGAGTTCTACTACTATTGTTAATATATATGGCCCAAGTAGCATGCCCGGATAGCCTTTTTTCGCTGTATACTCGTTTCTCACCCACATTTCTTCTCAGTTATATTTCTTGAACTTGCAACCTGGCAGTTCAGCATGAAAGTCCAGTTGATCAAGCTCCTTCTGGCCGGCGCCGCGAGCGCCGCCCATCCATACTTGGATGAAGCTATGCGTGGCGAGCGAAAGTACGGCGGCGTTGCTGTATATGACGAGCCGGAGTGGGAGCCCTCCTTCGATGATTCGTCTGCTCCATACAGAGGATTCCGAATCTCTCGCGAGAACTGGGAAGTTACCTGCACGAGCGAATACTCCCAATGCAAGTTCGCCATTGATGGGACCAGCACCACTTCGTGGAGAAGCCAGTCGGCAACAGGCGCTCATAACATTTCCATCGATTTGCAAGATCAGTACGCTGTGAGCGCAGTCGTTGTGCTACCGCCAGTCAACTTGCAGAGCGAGAAAGGCCTCATTACCGAACACGCAATATACGTCAGCAACGATAATGAGAGCTGGACTGGCCCCGTCGCCTACGGCATGTGGCCCAACACGAATAGGCAGCGTCTTGCAGCCTTTGAACCCATCTCAGCCCGATATGTTCGACTCGTTGCCCCCACCTCGTCCCATGCCTGGGTTGGTATCTCGGAGATCAATGTCTTTGCCAACCTCTATACCATTCCCCAAGACCCATCAAGAGGTGTTTGGGGACCTACAATTGATCTTCCCGTGGTTCCAGCCGCTGCCGCCCAAGAAGCGGGAGGCCAGATTATGCTTTGGTCGTCTTGGGGTGATGATCAATTCCACTCTTCCCCTGGTGGGAAGACTGCCATGGCTCGATGGGACTACCGCACCCACACAGTCACAAAGCGTGTCGTTACCAATACTGAACACGACATGTTCTGCCCTGGTATTTCCATTGACGGTACTGGCATGATGGTCGTGAGCGGCGGCAATAGCGCTGCCAAGACCAGTGTCTACAATGCTGCCAAGGATACGTGGGAGTCGGCCAGTGATATGAACGTCGACCGTGGATACCAATCCTCAACAACGCTTTCGGATGGCCGCGTGTTCGTTATTGGAGGCTCGTGGTCTGGACTGTCAAACGTTCTCAAGTATGGCGAGGTTTACAGCCCTGCCACTCGGAATTGGACTAAGCTCCCCGAGGCCAGGGTCGAGCCAATGTACACAGGGGATATGGAAGGCCCTTGGAGAGCTGACAATCACGGCTGGCTCTTCGGTTGGAAGAACAACACCGTCTTCCAGGCCGGCCCGAGCGTCAAAATGAATTGGTATGGTGTGGATGGAGACGGTAGTGTCAAAGACGCAGGTGAACGCACCGGTGGCGAGGATTCGATGTCGGGCAACGCAGTCATGTTTGATGCTGTGGCAGGGAAAATTCTCACCTTTGGAGGATCCCCAGACTACGACAAGGCTTGGGCCAACAAGTACGCTCATATCATCACGCTTGATGGACCAAACAATATACCCAACGTCGAGCCAGCGGGAGAGGACGGCGAAATGACGACCGAGCGTGTCTTTCATACCTCAGTCGTGCTGCCCGATGGCACGGTTTTCATCACCGGTGGCCAGGACTTTGGCATCGCATTTAATGAAGAAGGCGTGAGATTCACACCGGAGCTTTATAACCCGAGGACCAACAAGTTCACCAAACTTCAGAAGAACAATTTTATTCGTGTTTACCATTCCGTGTCCATACTGGCCCCTGATGCCACCGTTTTGACTGGTGGCGGAGGTCTTTGCGGCAACTGTTCCGCGAATCACTATGATGCTCAAGTTTTCACGCCGCCCTACCTCTTGACCAAGACTGGCGAGCTTCGTGAGCGTCCAGAGATCGTTCTTTTGTATCCTTCAAACAGAGTCGAAGTTGGCGGCCAGATCGAGTTTCAGAGCCGAAGCCGTATTCCCGAGGCGTCTCTTGTTCGCATCAGCAGCAACAGTCACACTGTGAACACTGATCAGCGCCGCGTGCCTCTCGACGTCAAGTTCGTGAGGACGAATCCCTGGAAAGGTGTAAAAGTTCACCGAGCAATCTTGCCCACTGATCCTGGCATCCTAATTCCCGGCAAATGGATGTTATTCTTGTTCAATGAGGCGGGCACTCCTAGTGTTGCCAAGATCATATCGATCACCAACAGTCAGAGCTCGGCGCTCAGTGATGGGCCGTACGCCCAGGGTGGAACTTTGAAGGTCTCCAACGACCAAGGGGAATGTGATCAAGGTTTTTTTCATTGTCTCTGGCAAAGCTGGATGCCGACGAAGCTGATCATACAAGATGAAGTCTCCCGGCTCGGACTCGAGTTAGTCAAGTGATCTTCAAGTCGGTTGTCTTGCAGAAGGACCGGCGTCTCAATCAGTTAGGCTTGCGGTAGGAGGTGGAGTGTAAGGGTATAGAAATAAGAACAGTAATAGGAAAGGGATTTCAAGACTTAAAGAGCCAGGTGACCATGTAGTCAAGAAACGACGAAGTCTGAGCACCAGATGTTCGCGAGGTGTTCTTCTTCATCATGCTCCGCCTCACGAAAATCGTTCATTGGACAAGCAAGTAAAAGAAGACAATATCTTTCTGTTGGAATCATAGGTATCGCAAGGTTGTGATCATGTCTCACTAGCCTATAAGCTCCAATTGGTCTTATGCTGCTGTTGATGTCTGATGCATTATTGTAGGATGAGGAAGGGTGGAGGTTAAGCCTCCAGCTTAGTCATCATACGCTGAGTCACAGCTACATCACGTGGTGAAGTGGTTACTATCCTGACAGTTTCTTTTGGGTAAATTATACTGATGGCAATGTATTTGCAAGGTGGTTTTCATATGTCCCTCTAAATTCCGCAGCTTCCAGGCACCAATTTCTACCCAAGCCAAGTAGACAATGCTTAGTAATATGCACCGGCTTAGCTATTAGCGGGGCATATGAAAGTGAGGCTATTCCTACTTCTACTTTTGAGGTTTTGGATTTCCTTCCTATAATGCAAAGCTGAATAGCTTCAATATTAAATACAAGGGAACCACACCACACGACCTTCAATATATGCTGACTAATCCAAGATACAAAGTCCAACATACCACCCTGGACCCACTCTATCTCAATCCTGGCCAGAAATCCTAGATGCCGATCAGGTACGGCGTAGGTACCGTATAACAGGTACAATCTTTTCTGCAATTGATGTAACTGCACCTGCCTAGGTTTCACTCTCTTGATGCAACATATACTTGGGTAGGTATATCACTTGCAAATTCCCGACTGTCTCTTCCGACCGATGACGTAGTTTGTGCCTTTGCTTTGTCCCGCTTTAACGAGCTCAACTTGCTTGTGCGATGACGATGACGGCATGAAAAAAGACCAGGACCAGGCCAGGTCAAGGTCGACCTCTTTACTAGCGTGTCATTCTTGGGATGCTTTATTTATCCTATTCCTCTCCACAAACTGTTTTGACTTTTTCACTTAAACCCTCTTCTCATTTCCACCGCCAGCACCATACACTACCTATTCCCCTTCAGCACATCAATTTCAACCACAATGCTTGCTTCAAGAACAGCATCCCGAGCAGCAGCTCGCGCCGTCCGCGCCCCCATTCGAAGTACTGCCCGTCAAGCCCGTCATGCCTCCACAAATCAACAAGCAGCAGCAGCAGGAGGCTCTTCAGGTCTGGTCGGAGGACTCGCAGGCGGTGCTCTTGTTTTCGGCGTACGCTCTCAATTCTGGCTTTTCCATTCCATATACTTACCAATATGCAGGCAGGCTACTCATACTACCACTTCTCCGGTGCGAAATCCATAGTCAACGCCGCCTCGGCAACAAAAAACCAATTCAAGGCCCTGACCGGCAATCTCTCGGAATCTGCTCCTGAACCTAATGAAGCGCTGAAATGGCTACGCTCCACGGCGACCTCGTACGCGGCGTTCATCCCTGGCGGGAAATCGTATGTGGATGCTGCATTCAAAGATCTGGATGCTGTGCAGGAGAAGCATGGCCCTGAGGTCGAGAAGATTGTTGCTAAGGCATATGGAGATATGAAGGAGGTGACCAAGAATGGACTTAGCATGGACACTGTGACCAAGTCATGGGAGGTTCTCGAACAGGCCGTAAAGGACCTCGGTGCGCTGGCTGGCGATGCAGCGGAGCAAATCTTGGACAATCACCCACAAATCAAGGAAAAGGTCGGAGGGAATGTCAAGCAGTTGAAGGAGATGGCCGATAGCTATGGACCGGAGGCTAAGAAAGAAGTTGAGGAGATGTGGGGCCAGATCGGGGACATCATGAAGGGTGGTGTATCTATGGGCAGCGTAGAGCAAATTCGGAAGATGGTGCAGGAGAAGGTTGAGAAAGTCAAGAAGCTGGGCGATGAGGCATGGAAGAAGGGACTTGAGCAGGCGAAGCCTTACCTGGACAAAAATCCCGAAGTTAAAAAGATGGTGGAAGAGAATGCCGATGCATTGAAGCAGGGCAATGCCAGCCAAGTCTTCGAGAAGGTCAAGGATGCTGTTTCGTCGGGCAACACGGATGAGCTGAAGAAGTACGTCCAGCAAGCTGGAGAGAAGGCGAAGAAGAGCGGATTTGGACAATCCATGGAACAGTACGCGAAGATGATTCCTGGTGGAGGAGAGATCATCCCCAAGCTCCAGAAGCTCCAGGAGGTCGCTCAGAAGCACGGTGATGAGGCAGAGAAGATTATGAAGGGCGCATACAAGGACATCCAGGACATTTTACAGAAGAGGACGTCAGAAGCAGAGAAGTTGGCAGATCAAGCAGGAAAGGAGGCAAAAAAGTGATTACCTCAGGGAATGGAAAAACTGGCATTGTAAATAGCATTAGCGGCGCATGACTTTAATAAAAAGAAAACTGTAATAAAAACCAGAGAAGATGATAAGCGCCCATACATGCTGTCACTACCGGTAGACGTCTACCGGAAATAACACTTTTCTCATAACATCAATCATGCCGCTTCTTGAAAATTTGAAGCAGGAAAAAGAGAATTTTAATATCGCAGTCTATTCCTGGCGGTTATATATTTACAATCATCCGATCATACGTTCAAAAGGTGGCCGGTCCACCTGCCGGTAGTTGAAGGAGCGAACGCCACAGCGACATGGCAGTGGCGCAGCCTTGTGCTCAGGGGTTTAAGCGACACGGAAATTCTACTGCTCCAGGTACATACCTATGCATTCAGCCAATAGACCAATCTATCTTTTAATCAAAACACATCATAGCTCTCCACATAAGATCAAAAAACCAATGCCTGCAGTGCGCCTCTTGTTGTTTTGGCTGTTTTCAGGTTGAGTACCTGCTTAATATGGCAGTCGGAAATGCCCGGATTCTGCCGGCAGGCAAGACAGGCCAGACAGGCAATTCGCCTTTGCATGAAACGAAATTTTAACATGTTTCTTTGAGATATAGGTAGCCGGGAGCAATGAAATGGAATAATCCGCGCTGTTCTATTCTGTTTGTTTGAGCCTCGAGCCTGCTTGCTCGCTTGTAGAGTTTAAACCAAGAAATAACTTTTTCAGCACGAATATTAGTTTGGGGATAGATAGATGGATGGTGCGTGCTAAGGGTTTCGAGATGTTCCTGTCGTTTACAGCTGTCTTGCTCCTTACAACCTCGATAGTATCGGCTGATGGGCAATGTTCGCGGATACAAGATCTTCAGCATTCGGCGCAGTCTGCCTTACCGTCGGGTGAGTTGGCATACCGAAGAACTAATGCGGAAACAGCTAATTTCGAATTTTAGCCAAGCCTGTTGCGATCCCTATTCAAGCAACTGTTGATTGCCTTCAGAGTATAAGTTTGAGAGGCGATAAATCTGAGTTGATTGGACAGATATCGAAGTATTTAGAGTGGCAAACAGGTAAATAGGTTTTCTGAGTTGGACATGTTATTCATTTGGTTTCATGGGAATCATTGCAGACATTTTCTAACCTTTTACCTAGATCTCGCGGATCTCAAAGATCCTCCTTCTGACTACCCCTATCCACCACATGATCTGCGTGCCAGGCTTGCCGACGTAGCAGCAAAGGCTCGAAATAATTCATATGCCAACGAATATGAGTTTGAAGTTGAGCTCTTTGAAAAGGTGTTCGCACCGGCTCATAGTGGGCATCTGATTTTTTACCCTGATTTGCTCACAACGCCTTGGGCCTGGAGTCGGAATGTGTCCCTAGTATCTACCAGTAGCGATGGGATTGCTCTTCCCCAGATATACTTCCGAGGTAAGTCTTCTAACCAGAATTCCGAAATCCGAATTATTGTTAAACAATAACAGACGATATAATTTCATCGCCGTCAACCGCGTCGCCATTGATCGAAATTGATGGAGTCGACTCTGCTCAGTTCCTTGAAGATTTGGTTTTCAAAACAGCTGCGCAAGATCCTGACGCAGGGTACAATGCGATGTTCTATTCGAAACCCTATGTTGGCGCGCGAATCTCGAACGGCGGCTACTTTTCCCAGGGAGGGCGTCCAAGTGATGTCTACCCAGGTGAAAACACAACCTACACCTTTCAAAACGGAACCACGGTCACGTATGACAACATCGCGCTTCTGAAATGGGATTTCACCGGCGCAAATAACAATCAGATCTTCGAATCGAGGTATGGAGGGACGGGGTATAAGGCCCAGTCACCAGTCCCGATCCCCCACGATCCAATTGATTACCCCGCTGCGGTCGTGGCAAGCAGAGATAACTCTATATCTGGATACTATCTTGAAGACGAACTAGGAGATGTTGCTGTGCTTAGTGTTTTATCATTCGAGCCAAGATCCGTGGCCGAGTTCCAAGCCGTTGCAGAAACGTTCCTCGCAGATGCTGTTCGGGACGGTAAGAAGAAGCTCGTTGTTGATCTGAGCGCCAACAACGGCGGTTACGTACTATCAGGCTATGATCTGTATCGCCAAATATTCCCTCAGATTGAGCAAATTGGTTATACGCGATATCGGGAGAACGAGCTCCTTCTCTCGTATGCCAACATCTCGAAAAAGCTCGTGCCAAGCAACTTTGACCCGAATACAGCTTCGGCAACCCAGATCAGGGCCCATGAGACTTCCTGGGACTACCGATATGATCTTAACACCACGGGTCAACATTTCCCGAGCTTCGAAGCCAAGTTCGGGCCGCGGCCGTACAAGGGATCGAACTTTACCGCTCTCCAGAGCTGGGACCTCAATGATCCGCTTACGACCATCAACAGCACATTCGGCTTCGGAATAGAAATCACAGGCTATGGAAGTCGCAAAAACTTCACCCAGCCATTCGCCGCCGAAGACATCATTCTAGTACGTCCGTCTCGTCTACCCCCTCCCAAACCCTCGACCCAAGTTGTCCAAAACTAACCAAAAACCCCCACCCCTAGCTCTACGACGGTTTGTGCGCCTCAACCTGCACGATTTTCAGCGACTTCATGCGCACCCAAGGCAACGTAAAATCCATCG
>QGMI01000352.1:0-35053 GCA_007821535.1 Lachnellula occidentalis
AATATAAGTAGAAATAGAGATTATATTTAGATAAAGATTCTAGACTAGAAAATATAAGATAGTACTAGCTAGAAGAAGATCCTAATTCTAGACTAGAAAGTATAGGATAGTACTAGCTAGAAGAAGATCCTGATTCTAGACTAGAAAGTATAAGATAGTACTAGCTAGATAAAGATCCCGATTCTAGACTAGAAAGTATAAGATAGTACTAGCTAGATGAAGATTCTAATTCTAGACTAAGAAGTATAAGATAGTACTAGCTAGATGAAGATTCCGATTCTAGACTAGAAAATATAGGAGGGCGCTAGCTAGACGAAGATTCTGATAAAGGGGATATAGGAGTATACTAGCTAAAAGAAGTTTCGTAAGTAGACAATAATAGACTATTTATCAAATAGATAATATAGTAGTAAAAGTCTATAATATCTATAAGAAAGGCAACTAAAAGGAAGGCTAGTTCTAGTAAAGCTAAGGTAACTAGTAATATAGGTTTAGCAACTAGATAACTAGCTAATATATAGAACTAGGTATATAAGGTAACGAAAAGGAGTAAAAAGAAGTAAAGAAAAGGTATATCAAAATAGTAGCTTCCTCTAATTATTACTAACTTACAAGCCTAAGAGGTCGTAGATCTAGTATTAGTATTAAGGGATTTAGTATAGGTAGGATTAAGAATTATTTAATATTTAGTATTAGTAGTATTAGGGATAGTAGCAATTATTAGCGTAGGTAGGATTAGGAATTATTTAATATTTAGTATTAGTAGTATTAGGGATAATAGTAATTATTAGCATAAGTAGGATTGGGAATTATTTAACATTTAGCATTAGTAGTATTAGAGAGAGTAGCAATTTTTAGTATATATAGGATAAGGGATACCGGTCGTAATAGAGCAAAATTAATAATATATATTACTAGTATAAAACAATTGCTTCATAATAGAGTTTAGATAAGAAATCTAAAGGAGATAATAGTAATAGTAATACTAATAGTTATAATAGTAGAAATATTGAAAATAGATATATAAGGAGACTTTCTATTACTACTCCCTATGTCGATTATACTATATTTAACGATATTACTACTATTTCTACTAGTCTGAAAACAGGGGGTTTCTAATAGTACTAAAGTATTAGACTAATAGTTCAGGTCGCAAATCTACTAGGCTAGTAGATTTAGCTATACTTTTCTGCTACTAGTACTACTCTAGTAGGAAAATTTTTTGTAGATATAGTATTATGAATTAGGAGATCAAGTAGTCCCTAATATATATCAATCTAGTATAGCTTGATAGTATTCTATATATATCAAGTAGATATATTAGCTAGGAATCTAGCTACCTAGAAACCTATAGCTAAATCGACTACCTATAGTATAGGCTTTGAATTAATATAAAGGACGTTAATAATAACCTTATAATTAAAGTATAAGTCGTCCTTTAGCAAGAACTTAAATCTCCTAGGCACCTTCTAATTCATCTAGTATTAATAATAAAACTTTATAAGCTCGCAAATAGCTTTAGTATTAGAGTTATAGCTAGCTAGGTCTAGAATCTTCGTTAATTAAGAGACTAAGGGGTACCTAAAACGACAGTAGATTTAGTATAACTAGGCTTCTATCAAGTAATAGTAAGCTACTAATTGCTCTAATTAGTCTAGGAGTATAAACGGATATCCTTATTTATATACTACTAGGATTATTCAATTACTTTAAATTAGTACGTTCTCTAAGTTATCTAACTTAACTCTTAATCGATCTATATCTGTAATATAGAGTAGGAATAGGGTCCTAGTTAGGAGAATATAGAAGGTAATATCTCTAATAGAAGTAGGAACGATTATAAAGCCTTTAGAGATAGTTCTACTCTTACTAAATCGAATTATATAATAGCCTACTAAGTTATTATTAATTTTAAGATCTAGGAATAGCTTTATTAATATAATAAACTAGGCTTTACCTACTATAGATACCCCTACTACCCTACTATCTAGTACGATCCCCTAGAAGCGATCTTCTAAGTAGTAGTCCTTAAAGGTAAATACTTCTAATTAAAATAGCATCTAGGGAGGTATTTCGCTAAGCGAATCGCCTATTATAATAGGCGTTTCGATAGGCATTTCGGTAGGCGTTTTGGTAGGCGTTTTAGTAGGCGATTTAGTAGGTAGTTTAGAAAGCGATTCAGAAGGCAATTCAGAGGGCAATTTAGATAATATAAGCGTTTAAGGCGATTCTTGAAGTAATAAGCAAGATGAGACTATCCTAGGTTACTTTTTAGTATAGAAAATATCAACTTTTATAAGAGCATATAAGGTTGATTAATCTACTAAGATAGAGATTATCTTTAGACTATTTACTTTACTAAAATCTATAAAGAAATACTTATTATTACCTTTATTATTATTATTATCGCTATTATCATCATTATTACTATAGTTGCTATCATAGTCTACTACCTATTATATACTAAAGTACTCCTTAGTAGTATCTGATTCAAAGCTATTAAAGCCTTTATACTCTACTAAAAAGCTATTATACTTTATAGTTATAGGATTTAGATTATAGGACTTTTCCTTAAACTTTATATATACTTCTACTTTCTCTTCTTTAGAATGTTTTATAGACTAGTAGCTATCCTTTTAACAAATATAGTACTTCTTTAGCTATAATAATATTTAAGATAGTCTTCTAATACTCTAAAAGTTAGAGTGACCTTAATAGCTACTACTTCTACGTAATCTACTATGATTGCTATTACTAAACGTTCGATCTATATAATACTAGTCGAATTTGCTACTGCCGATTCTTTATTACTAGTACTTCTTTTCTACTTAATTCTATAAAGTTGTTAATACTATTATAGATACTATAGTACCTTACAATTAAGCATAAACGCTTTAATAAGTTATAGAAGGTAAGAAGATATATTATCTATATTCCTAGCAAGTTCTATATATAGTAATAACCTTATCCTTAAGATTATTAGTACCTTAATAGTTCATAGGCAGGCCCTTCTAGTATCTAGCTAATCTCATAAAGAGAATTTAAAGGTATTCTAATATATCTTTCCTATTATTCTTTAGCTTAAGACTAATCGTCTCTAGTATAGTTATATTCTACTCCTTTAAGTAGTACTACTAATTCTCCTTTATCTTAAATTCTACTCTTATATACGTAATTATTAATATGAAGTTTAGGCTCTTACTTATAAAGAACTTATAGAAGAAGTTAGAAGCTTTATCCTTTAGTATTATAAAGAAAGCATAATAATAGAGATACTAGGAGAAATTAGCATTTCTATAATTCTTAAAGAAGATCTTAAGCTTTAGGCTAATTAGATCATATAATGCGCTACTATAGCGCTACTTCTTATCTTAATATAGCTTGCTTAGATCGATAAGCTACTTTATAATTATCTCTTTATCAACCGCTAATCCTATAAAGCTATCGTTAATAGATAGCTCTAATTAGCTATTAAGGTTATTAGAATTCTTCTTCTTTCCTCTATACTTATCATTTCCCTAACTATTATTATTACTCTTATTTCTATAAGATAAGCTTAAATCGTAGTATTATCTTAACTACTAGTACTAAGAATACTAGTAGTCTATTTACTCTTTTTACTCTCTTCTTATCTACTCTAAGTTATATAGTAGAAGTTAATTCTTAAAGATTAGATTAGTATTACTTAAGTACTCCTTTATCTTCTTAAACTCTTTAAAATACTAGGCTTCCTCTTACTCTCTCCTCTATATCTTAATCTTTTCTTACCTCTAATACTCCTTCTTATTATCTCTATAAGTCTACTTCTACTCCTCTAAGAGCTCTCCTCTATCAAGTCTATATATAGTATTTAGCGCAGTCTTAGATAGCCTACTAGGTTCCTTTATAATTATCTTTTCTACTAGTCTTTATTATCTCCCTTGCCTTAGGTTTTCAAGTATTCTAATGCCTGAAGTATAGCGGCCTTTATCCTTATCTAGAGGAGATTATTAATATAATAGAAGTTAGACTAAGCCTACTCATAAGCCTACTTATAAGAAGTAGAGCGAGCTGCCTTAATTTAATAAAGTCGTAAAAAGGAAAAGCTTATTAAATCTAAGGTTTAATCATAAGTAGAACTATATATTCTTATTCAACTAAAACTTAATCTCTTTATTAGTCTATTTATATCTTACCTTCTCTAAGAGAGTTACTATAACCTATAGTATAATAGGCCTTAGATCCTAGTCTTCTTAAGTATAGAAAACGCCTTACTAGTATAAGGTATCCCTTAAAGTACATACTATTATATAGTTATAGCATATAAAGTCTTTTATAGTCTATCCTAAAAAATCAGCTTAAAAAGTGCCTTAAAGCTAGTTATCCTTAATCTTCCTTATTTAGTAATTAGTAATATTAAAGGAGTAGATTCTATTAAGATCTAGGAAGTAGAAATTGCTAAGTAGTATATTAATTATCTATCCTTAAGTATTTAGATTAACGTATCTAAAAGACAATTATAGTATCTCAAGTAAGTAATATTATAGGTTCTCAAGCGCTAGTAATAGCTCTAAAAATGTCGATTTAAGAGCTATATCCTACTATTCTAGCTAGGAAGACTTAGGCAGACTCTTCGTCGGAGAAAAAAGTATCCTAATAGTCTGGTCTGTACACATAGTAAATAACTACTAAAACTACCAAAATAAACTACTATTTCTACACGTTATATATCGAAATACCTATAATGCGACCTAGTAGACATGGTAGACGTCCTTATATGCCTCCTCTTAAGCTCTAGCCTAGACCTAGGCAAGCTAAAACCCTCTAGCAGATAGCTGTTTAGGCTGTAAAGCTTATTGCTTAGCACACGAAGCAACCTATTATAGAAGAGATAATAGATAAGATCTTCTATGTCCTCCTACGAACCTAAAGACGAATCCTAGCCTTAGGGTATACTTGAACACTTCATAATGCCCCTGATGCTAGGCTAGATCCACGCGGCTAGCCGAGAGCTATTACATACTAGGAGATAGCTGCAATTAGGGATTATCTAGACGATTCTATAGTCCTATTGCCTAAGAGAGTATTACCTTAGCCCGATATTGCAGAAAACGCTAGCGTTAAGCTTCCTTCTACGATACATTTTAAGCCTCTAGGGAAGCAGGAGGTTTAGCCGTAGACAATTCAACAAAGCTATAAGAGAGATAAGAGTATAATCACTACTGTCTATAAGGAAAAGAAGGAGCTAAATACGACCTAAGCACGAAACCGTATACGCTACTACTTCACCTACCTCGTCTTATGCCCTCACTCGATCGACTAGTTTGATACCTGCTTCTACGACAAATTCTACTTTGGGATTAGGCCTTCTCTTATAATATATATCAAGCGGAAGATAGGCTCTAAACATTACTATATACTATATAATGTCTATAGAAAGAAGGTTATATCAAAGGATATAAAAGAGAAGGTAAGGGAGGATGACTATCTACTACTTCTAAATGTTTTTATAGTAGTAGGATATAATTATCGGAAGATGATTATATATAAGGTACCTAATTCAGTAGGGAAAATGACTACAGATGTATATACTAAGCATATCCTTCTAGAATTGCTTCCTGACTTCTAAAACAAAGGCCTTATACTTGTTCAAGATACAGATTCAGCTCATAAAAGCAATACTACTATTGCTTAGACTAAGAAGCATCATTTGGATCTAATTATATTGCCTAGGGTCTCTCTAGACTTCTCTATTATAGAGACTATAGTATACCCTTTAAAGATAGCGTTTCATACTAGGAGGTCTACAACTATAGCAGTAGCTTTAGCTCGATTTACTAGGATTTAGGATAAAGAAATAAATCAAGAGAAGATTCAGTTTTTATATAATAGCTATACCAAGAGGCTACATGATTGTATTAGGGCTAAAGGGCAAATGACAAAGTATTAGTTGGGTACCAAAATCATTACACATAGACTAGACTATTAGGACACTTTTTTCTCCAATAAAGAGGCAGATTAGCCTACTCCCTCTCTTCTCCTTCTAGATTACTATCTTAAACTATTATCACATAGTATTATATTCTTTAAAAGTATTTTTAGACCTTGAAGTAGTAAATTTAGGAGGATAATTTAAAGGTTTTTAGAGTAAAATAAGGATAAAAATCGTCTTAATTATAATAATTCTTTGATATAATACTTCTTAATAAGGTACTCCTTTAGGCTATAATGACCTCTAGTACTTATAAAGCTTTAATTATTCTACATAATAGACATAGATACCTTTAGGCTATAATAACCTCTAGTATCCTAAACCAATTAAATAGTCCTTTTTATAGCTCTCCTTTAAGCTATAATAACCTCTAGAAAACTATAAATCAGTCTACAATTGCTCCTTTAAGCCATAATAACCTCTAGGAATCGCAGATTTATTATTAAAGGTTCTTAGCGTAAAATAAGATACTTTAGGCTATAATAACCTTTATATCTAATTCTACTTCTTCTAGTTTAAAACCTTGCTACTCTATAGTATCTCCCGTAAGATTACTACTAATTAGTATTAGTATCATAGGTAATAGATATTAGATCACTCGTACTATATAATAAGACTAGTCATTAGTTCTAGTTAATGTTGCTTAGCATTAATAATAGTCCTACATTATAGAGGTTAAGTCTCTGCACTGCTGACTCAGCACCCGCTAAGTCACATGACTGCGAAGCAGCATGTGGTGATCCCAATATCCCAACAGAAACGGATTTATTTTACGAGCACGCGGATGGTGGTTTTGGGGTTTGAGGACTAGGGGATGCATGTTTTAAGAGTATACTATATTGGTGTGAGAGGAGTCAAAAATGGGTATATTTATGCATAGAATAGTGAAGAAAGGCGGAAAGATGCTTCGACGGGCCCTTCAAGATGATCATGCTGCGGTACTGGTTTAGTTGGCCTTTTACTCGTATTGATTTATGTTCAGCGTGATGAGAAAGGACATCGTGTCAGCATATTTCCAAGAAAAAAGTCTATCTATACAAAAGTCTTGTCATCTACCTCCTGCCCTGCCCTTCTTCCTCCCAATGGAGCCTTCATCCGAGCTAGTGATTTTCACAACCGTCTCGCCTGTTACCACACTACTAACCGGTCTTCCAGCTCCGAGACTGATGCCCCTTGATCCATCGCCGCCGAAATTGAGACTGCTTCCACCACTACTACCTCTCCTTGAATGCTTTAACTTGCTCGTAAGATTCCCATTTTTGTACACATTTCCTTCGTCTACAGCAGTTTTGACATGCGGCGGAGCGATTGGTGACGATCCTGCGGAAGAAGATTCATAATCTTGCTGGATCTTCACCCTCTTCCTTGCCCCTGGACTTGGAAGATATGGATCGGAGTGCAGCACATCCCTCGCTGTACTCAGTGCATCGGCATCCTCTCCCGGCTCCACACTTGCTGCATCGGCATACGTCTGGCCGCTCTCATCTTCACTCGCATAGGCTTTGTTAAGCAACGCTGGTCTAGTCGCTCTTGCACCAAGAGAAGCATGGCGCGCACTACGGTACCGGTCGTACTCTTCCTTGGAATGTTCAGCGTCGACGAAGGAGTTCAGGGCGTCGAAGACATGAGGGAAGACGAGAGACTCTACGTCTCGCGCCCAGAGGAAATCTAAGTGCTCGTAGTGCGGGATTTCTGTGGCGATGGTGTGTGCGGGGAGTTCCTTCATCATGACGTCGATATCCACGAGAGAGTCGCTGCCGCCGTACACGAGGACGATTGGCGTTTTAATATTGCGGGTCGGGAATTTGGCGACTTTGGTGTACTTGCTTACACTTCCGAAGGGAACGACTTGCTGGACGTCGTCGTCGTACATCTGAAAGGATTTGGTGCGGATGATTTGGAACCAGTGCACGACGGACTTAGTGCTGGTGAAGGAGTAAAGATGCGGGTAGGCGGCTAGCTTTTGGCTGGTGGATATGTTGCGAGCGTGCCAGCCAAATAGGAAGGAAAGACCCATGTCGATGAGGCGGACGAAGATGGGTGGGTAGAGGATGGATTGCCACATTGTCGCTGAGCTGAGAATCGAGCGACGCCCGAAGAGGAGGAAGAGGACTTGGGGGGAGGCTTTGGTTAGGGCGTCAACTATACCATTGGAGAGACCCGCGGGTGACATAGCTGGTGCGAGAGCGATGAAAACATTGACCTTGTCGTTGAGTTTAGGATGGACAGCCAAAGATGCGAAGCTTGGGCTGTTCCTTGAGAGAAACCAATGTATGATAGCGAAGGCGCTGAGGTAGTGTCCAGTATGTATTCAATGCTGTCTGGGATATCATGGAATGCAAAATCATCCATTGAGAAATTCCAGAAGGGTATATCGGTGGGCGAATGATGAACTGATTTCTTGGAATATTTATTTCCACGGTTGTTGCCAAGCTGCATCTACTTAGCTCTGATCATCAAAAAGGCTTTTCATGACTTACCCAAACATCATATCCAGCTTCTACGAGCTTGAAAGGTAAACATCTCTGCTCATCTGTGAGGCATACCCATACCTCGCTATTCATGAGTAGGCCATGGTGCATGTAGACGACATTCTTCTTCAGGCTGTTTCGGCCATGGTTCACTTTTAGCTCTTCTTCTCCTCGGCGCCATGCGAGACGATGGAGGCCTAGGAGATAACCATCACCAGTTTGGACAATGTGCTCCTCGGCGTAGTAGCCATACAAAGCACAAATGTCGACGAAATCCGAAGCATCACGGATGGAGCTTGAGACGTCTAAGGATGTTAATTGATGATTTGATCCGCGTGGGAGATCACGTACCTTTCTGTTTGATTGCAGCGTTCTTGGCCGCAGGTGATGTGAGTCTATTGAACAGCCGCCTGGATGCTCTATAACAGAGGGAAATTATCGAGCTTGCTGCCATGAAGTCAGTAAGAAGCTTTCGGGCACCGACTAGAACTACATACGCAAAGCAAGAGTGAGGATTCTGATTATGGCCTCGGCGCCAACGAGGAAAAAGGACCCAACAAGGGCCAAGTATTCGGCTCTAGGGGTCAGTCAATTAGTAGTGATCGTCTTGGCTGGGTTTCCTTCTTTTCTGGTAAGACTCACGGGTTTAGCCGACCTATGAAAGGGATGGGAGCCATCTCAAAGAAAGCAGTTGCTCCTCCCAAGCTATTTGGATGTATATAGCTGTAATAATTCAAAATCTCTGGAAAAAGCTCAGATGGCTGGCATGATGTCGCTCAATAATACAAGTGAAAAGAAAGAGTGACGCTGCTTCCGCGAGCAGGCGCGTCGGTACAAGTACAAAAGCTGGGAGGTGGAGTATAAGTTGCGAGGAACTCAATTGCACGAGTCAGGATACTTTCTATATACAAGTCAATACTCTCTCTTCATCGGCGTTGTACGAGTCGGTGTTGGATTGGGAAAGCGACCAAGAAGCACTCACTAGACAAGCCCACGCCACTGATGTCACATGCCTCGGTGGAAACCGTTGAGCGTCACACAAGGCACAAGGCGAGTAAATAATCCAGAAGAATGCAATGTCAATTGAGAAGCTGCAAGATGAATAGATTACCAGGACCACCACAATATAGCTATCCACAGGAATTGAAATAAGAAAGCGCGAGGAGGCTGGCGCATCCAGCTCCTGATATGATATTTCGGAGCGGAATATCCGAGTCACGTGGGGATTGCCAAACCAAGTATCGACAGACGCCTAGGCCATCGACACACCTGCCTTCCACAACTTCTTCAATCGCACCTCACAAGTCAAGCTTTAGATGCGAATATGCCTTCCTCATGTAAAGATATCAGTACGTTCTCTTCCGCCCCTTCCCCCCTCACCCCTCCAGCTCAGCTATAAAGCTAACAAAACAAAAACAACAGGAGCAGCACTAGCCGCATGCCTCCAAGAATCCGACTGCGTGATGGTTGATCGCAACAAGCCCTCCGACTGCCTGCGCTCTCCGCTCCTAGAAACCATGCCTACGCAATGCCAGCAATTGAAAAAGGGCTTCGGAGAATGTAAGCGGGGATTAGTGGATATGCGCAAACGCTTTAGAGGGAATCAGCCCATTGCCGTGAGTAAGGAGCTGGAGGGCGGGTCGCAAGAAAAGGCACACATGTTGTATGCGGGCAAGCCGGCATTTGGGGAAACGGCAAAGGAAACGGCCGGCAACGAGCCGGAAGAACGGGATTGGAGGGAGGTGGAGAATGAGAAGTTTAGGAAGGGGGAGAAGTAAACCGCTGTTGGGAAGAAGCTGTCTATTTTGAACCGAGGTGGTGCTACGGGAAATTCTTTGCGACAGAGAAGGATGGTGGTCTGTACTATACGACTGTTTGGATTGCATTTGGAGCGCGACACACTGCATTGGGAGGCGTTAGGTGGACACAAGTCTCTATTCCACTGTACGATTTTACCATCAATATCGAGCATCGAGCACCTTGGCGCGAGTTTCGCTTCTGCGAGTCTATACGGACACAATGTTCAGCCGATAGCCTCTTGTAGCCTGATCGTTCGAGTCAAGCTAAAGGCAAGGTACACACTTGGGCCTGGACGAAAGAACGATCTCTTGAGCATGGGGATATCTCGGCTTTCTATGACCTCTCAGGTTTATGCAAGTTAGTTGACCAATGCCTTTGGAGTCCCTCGAGGCATTTCCACGCTGCGCTATGAATACGGAGGACTGGTTACTTTCGCATATAACTTTTACCACGAGTAAGAACGGTAAGTGTAATTGGTCCATTGTAAAGCGCCTATGCACTAGGCATCACTTCATTGTTGATCTTGTCTCTAAAGTCTTCTGAAAGGCCTCGTGTAACAGTCAACTTTGAGAGCTTTTATTCAACATTGTTCCCTGATCATATTTCTGAGCCATCAGAAGGAGAGGACGGACAATGGCAACCACCATCTGAACCCTCCTGCGCAATTTCACGATCACCAAAGACCTTCTGAACTGCCTCTCCATCCTTATAGCACATAGTCCCATCCACCCAAACTTCTGCGCCTAATATTTCATGCATCTCCCCCAAAAGATCCTCACAACCATCAGCTTGCATCTGTGATCTCATCCCAGCATCCAATCTCCCCAGCCCCAACTCGAACATCAACTTAACATCCACCTCTATTCCCACGAGATCCCTCCGCATCTCTCTCAAGATCTGAGGCAACCACCCCCACTCCGATTCCCACATACTCTCACGAGCCATCTCTCGAAATCTCGCCAAGAGCGGCGGCCCCCCATCAATCACAAACCTAAAGCTCTCCAGCGCCCTCGAGGTAGCAGCGACAAGAAAACTGTATCCACGAGCGTCGTCGCGATTCTCTTGATCAAGGTCGAAATGCAATTCTGCATGCTGCACCTTGCTCAGCACGAACTCCTGCACTACATCCTCGCCCCCAGCGAAGATAACAAATGTGTTTTGGCCCCAGAACACATCATTGGCTTCGCGGTGCATTTGGCGGCATGTTTGCAGGATGTTGCATGAGATCGCGTCGGTGCGGGGTAAGCTTGTGCTTGTAGATGGGGGGTAGGCTACTGGTTGGTAGATGCCTCGTTTGAAGCGCCCGAGTGTAAACCGGGTGGTTGGGGCTAGGATGTCGGAATATATGTGGTTACGGATTTCGCTTGGCAGGTCGAGGAAGGGTAGAGACATTCTGAAAGGTTTGTTATTATGGAGAGAGAGGAGGATGAGTGGGGAGCTGGGCTGGGTCGATGTGTGAACTTTATGGGAAGTGGGGATAAGCTTTGGCTAGAGACGCTATCTAAACACGTGTGTACTAAGAGAGAGGCTACCTAACTTGGAAAAGGCAATATGAGCAGTCTGAACGGGAATTTGAAACTGGAGTGGTTTTAAGTCTCGGTAGTTGCTTCACTTTTCAAATAGGGGGAGATGTCAGTTGTAAATATGTGCTTAGATCACGTTTCCTGGTCATAGCTTAGCCAGCGCTCCCCATAGAGGAAGCGTGACAGTGATCCTTGATTATTCTAGTAGAATATGCGGCTTTAATCTTTCGAATCGCAGTTATTGCTTTTTATACCGGATATATTGCTTAACTAAGATCTCTGCATAGGATGTTAGATATTCTATTACCTCGAAGCGTAATCGAGCCAGGCTTTATACTTGGCTTGTTTTGGGGAACATTAGAAACGTTTGTCAAAGGCTTCCCATAATTAGCAAGCTTCGAGCACAAGTTAAAGAAATTCGTTTCCTTTTCAGTAACTAATTTTGATCTGCTCTCAAAAACAAACCGTCGTAGAGCTCAGGGATTGACTAGACGCCTTGGTCCATGAAATTTCCCGATTATGCAATTATATACCTAAAGCTATTCCAAAAGCTGGCAATTTGATATCCTATATGCCAATATTTTCTTGAGAGCGATCAACCTTATGCACTCGCCGGGCCAACCGTTAGACACCGACCAGCTCCTCCTGAAAGAGCAAAGGGTCCTCATCCCCAGCTTCAATCATCCTCAGTCTCAAATTCATACATCAAGTCTGACCTCATGGTATACTTGATCCCAGCTTTAACGTCATCTCCAGAATGGAATAGTCTCTTCTGCTGGAAGATCAGAACTCGCCCCGCCTTGGGATCAACGTCCAGCCGTTTTTTCATATCCCTAGAATGAAACGTAGTTGCGCCGCCACGAAGCATCTCTTCTTCTCCATCTGCCTTCTTCCCCTGGAGGAATCCAAACATAGGTTCCTTGATGCCAAGCGCTTGAGCCGAATCATTCAGATATAAATGCATGGTGAAGAAAGAGCGCTGCTCTCCATCAGGAGTTTCATATGTGCCATCACAGTGAGCTATTGTTCATTAGTATCGCACCGCCAATAGGGAAAAAGGGCCACTCACGTTTGAAGAACTGCCCGGCACTATATTTCAGAAATCGCTGCCTCTCATTGAGTCCCTTGGGCGTGATAACCCACCTTTCATCCCGCCTCACCAAGCCATCCCCCACAACCGGGACGTACTTCTTTCCTTTCATGACACTAAAATAATCCTTCATTTCCGGAACCTGCATTATACGCCGCCACAGTCGATCCACAATCTCTTCATTGTCCCAGATGATACGATCTGAATTCCTATAATCCAGTGCCAGGAACTCGTGATTCCGGCCGGCGTTCACCATTGCTGGTTTCCAACCATTATTCTTTACCGGCTCGGGAGGGGGGTTAACTGCTGGGTTCCAACCATTATTCTCCATCGGCTCGGATGGGTTATGAGCCCCTGCGGATTGTTCCGCCATGTGGATTAATTCATCGCATTCTGACTGTGAGAGGACATTGTCGAGTACGACGGCGTAGAGGTCTTCATATTGCGGGAGCGGGCTGTTGGCAAAGTCGATTTGCTTGACTTCGATAATGGAGGGGTCGGGAAGGAACGACAAGAAGGACCGAGGGATTGACACGGGTTTGGACGTGTAGCTGGTTGTCACAACTTGAGGGCTCATGATGGAGTTGTCCTTCTTGGCCTTCTTTCGAGCTTTCTGGAGCATGGTTGCCATTGTGACGGTTTGCAGGGGTCTTTAGTAAAATGTACTTGGTAATGTGGCGACTGCCAGTTGTTATGATGTGTGAATTGGACAAAGCGGAAGCTTTTAAAGATGCGATGATTTACAAGAATCGAGACGCATAAACAGATGATATATATACTTTTGTAGACGTATGAGATGAGAGGACAGTTGTGCTTTTAGCTTCAATTATGAGTCTTTCTAGATTGAGGCTGTTGCCTGGCCTGGACACAGCCCGCCCGCTCTGCCACCGCTCGGGGACTCATGAAAGCAGGTTGAGGAATTGTGATTGGGAGCGGGTGCGATGGTACGAACAGCCCTTCTGTGGACGATGAGCTTTGTGTTCCTGTTCATGATTTCGGAGGATGTATTTGACTGGAATGATATCAAGAATCAAATATTTATCGCTATCTTACAAAGCTGGTGGTGTAGGTAGGGATGATGCTGTCTGGTGGGCGAAATGATGCCTGGAGGGGAGGAGGGGCACGTTCACGTTTTGGTGAGTCAGCGCTTCCGAGCCCCTGAAAGCCCAGAGATGTCGCAATCCGGGAGACTCCACTGTTTTGTTGACTTTCCACACCTCCTTTTCAAGCATCAATAACTTCATTCTGTGAGCTTCCTTTCGAAGCTACCAATTTTTGGCATTTTGCTATCGTGTAAGAATATCTCATATTGCGGGGCAAGTCGCAGGCTGGTCTTGATTACGAATCGGAGATGATTTATCAGCTTGTTCCATATGAGGTGTCCTAACGCGGGCCTAAACATCGGTCCAGTGAGTCGACTTTAGGGGTGCCCACCTATTCAAAATCCTACAAAAGCTCCATCTTTCCTCGCTGCAGAAGTAGCCTCAGCTTCGTCATTCTCAACTCTTCAACCAAACCAAAAACCTCAGAATCCACAGAATAATACATACGGCTTTCGACTTCCAAGATGGCACCTCCCTCACTCTACGGCATTACCATTCCTGTCTTCATCAGAGAGATTCGCATGCTCTTGACCATCCTCGAGAAAGGACAAGAACACTCCGCTGGCAATGAAGCTAAGATCCTCGAGTCACGCCTGATTGAGGACATGCAACCCCTCGTATACCAAAGTAAGCTATTCAACTTCTCGTTCATTTCCAGATTCGGCGTCTCTCCCAGCTTCGAAAGGCATGGGGCTTGTAGTGCGGGGAAGCGCCATGCAATTTAGAAAATGTCTTGCCGTGCTAGACTTATCGATTGATATGCAATCTTGAAAGCCTTATGATCACATAATGCTAACAATCGGTTCTTTACAGTTCAGCGCGTGAGTGATGGAGCAAAGGGTGTTGCCGTGCGCATCGGCAAAGTAGAGTCAGAGGCATGGCCAGACAACGAAAAGACCTTCTCTGACTTGGAAGCGCGTCTCAAGAAGACAATTGCCTTCCTGGAGAAGGTTGATTCGAAGTCGATGGAGGGAATGGAGGATCAGGAGGTCGTGATGAAGACTGGTAGTGGGGAGAGGAGGTTCTCGGGCATCGAATATGTGCTCAACTTTGCGATTCCCAACTTCTACTTCCACACTGTCACTACGTATGCGCTTCTGCGAAAGGAGGGTGTGCCGATCGGAAAGAGGCATTATTTGGGTCTATGAGAGCAAGAGTAGGGGTCAAGCTATCTGCTTTCGGAAGATGAGGTCGAGTCAAAAAATAAAAAAATAAAAGCATTGCAACGTCAATCACAAGCGCCATGTTCTGTAAATTCTGTTCATTTGTGCGGTTTTTGATGTATACACCAAAGACCAAATACTGCTCTCCTCTCATATAGCACAGCCTTTGCAAGCATGCTCCAGAGTGGCTTCTGGTAAGCCCTCTCAGGATCGCAGCCAGGCTCCGTAAAACCCCTCTTGATCTGAATCCCGTCTTTGTAATGCAAGACCCCATCTACCTATATATCTGGTCTCGGATCTCTTGCGGAATGGTGAGGAGCGTGAGAGCCAATTTCAAGGATGGATTTGCGTGATGAGAGAAGGAAACAATGTCGGGAGTCTGAAGATCACAGGCAGTGATGCGACCTCGTGGGTTGTACGCAATGAAAACTTTGTATATGTTGGAGAAGGACAATTCAATTCTTCATGGAAATACAAATTTGTCTGAGCTTCATAGGACGCTTCGCTAGTGGGTTCGTGGCTCATGGGTCGAATTTATTATTCGCAGCGTATGTCCAGCCGTCCAGCGAGCATCATTCCCTACATCGCCCATATTTACAAGCAGCTATCGAAATACCTTACAATCTGAATTTACGAAGACCAAGATCTTGAAGACTATAGGTAGTGCAGTGTTTATTAGACACCGTTTTAGTAATTTTCAACGGTGGATAAAGACTAAGAAAGTGAGAGTGACGGGAGGCCGCCATTTCTCAGGGTGAATTGCATCAATTAGTCCATCTTGTAGACAAATTATATTTCATTCAAACATCAGGTTCTCTTCCATTCGTCGTTATCATCATATTAACATAGTTAAAGTAGTTAAAAGCCACCTATCAATGTATTGGACAAGAAACTAAAGCTGGGCAGACAGTTTAGGCGAGAGAAAAAGGGGGGACAGTCAGGGGGTCAATCGATGAATTCGATGTGTGCTGAAGAGAACAGGAGACCAGGAGAACACCACAATATCTAATAATGTCTAGAGCTTCCCCATCGTTGTCCCAGTCCCCAATATTTATTTACCTTACCCTACCCTTTAAGCCGTCTAGGACGTGCAATAGCAATGGTTAAAAACATCGCTTCTGACTTTTCGAGTGTGAATAATAGCTTCAGACATTGCAAAAGACATCTAATCGAAGACCATTGACCCAAATAGGACTGGTATTGGTCATTCTGCAACATTACCTTACTGCATGGTAAGTATACCGGTAGTAGTACAGTAGTGAGGTGAGTCACAATCAGCTTCCGAAATGCCAAGCCTCGTTCGTCTCACCACCTTCCCGAAATGTCAGGTATATAACCTTTCTTCAAATCCAGCTTCTTCCATTCTTCCCTTCCTCCTTCAATCGTGCCCTTTTCGCACTTCCTCGCGACATCAACCTCCTCATACCTTGACAGGTTCTCACACGGGTCAATTGGGCCCGTAACCTACTATTCAGTTATGTGTGCAGCCACAGGATCTTCCTCAGCTGCAAGCCGCCAGACCGTCGGATTCTTCGCACCACAACAATCACCTGTCAAGTCTAAACCACCCTGGTAATCACCGTCTTCAAAACTATGAAAGCTGGCCTAGTTTCGATCTCGATTTCGATCAGATTGCTTGTAGCGACGCGTATCAGTTTGGTGGTTCATCCGCGCTTGCGGATGACTTCTTTTCGGCCGCGCCGCCTGTCATACAATCTGGAGAATGGATGGTCGATTCTGAAGTCGACATCAATGCTTTTGGCACATATGCTGCCGAGTACACTTCCCTGGATAATTCCCTTTGTTATGACTCCTTTGCCAACCTCGACTTTCCGCAATCAGATGGCATTATGGGACATCTACCCCAGCTGCTAGTAAATATCTCTGGAACCGAATATCCCAATCAGCCGCAGAGCCCTTCAATTCCTCGCCATTCTCCCAGCCATCCCTCATTGAACAACACCACAACTCATGGTAAGTCCAGCCATTGCATTCTCCCAATCCAAACCCAATACTAACAGTTTCCCCAGACAACTCACCCCAAAACTTCATCATTTCCCCCGATTCTCAGGACAACATACCGTCAGGCTTATCTCCAAGAGCAAGCGTCTCCCCCGAGTCAAATTCCTCTTCCTCCAAAACAGGCAACCCAAGTTCCCGCATTGAAAAACGCACCCGCAACACCATTGCCGCCCGTCGCTACCGCCAGAAACGCGTCGATCAAGTAAGCAGTCTCGAGTCCGCACTGCAGAAGTCCGAGGACGAGAAAGACGCCCTCAAAATGCGTGTCGCGCGGCTGGAGGGCGAGCTTGAAGCTTTGAAGGCGCTTATGACGTCGAAAGCGTAGCGTAACCTGGATAAAATTTGGTTTGGGTGTTAGCAGATGATTTATTTGGGGAATGGAATGGTGTTTTGTAAGAAGGAATTAGACATGCGAGAAGGTTCGGACGATGTCGGTTGTTTGATCATGGGATAGATATACATCACTTCGGCAAAATAGGGTTTCTTCATAACTTGTTTCCTGGGGCATGTCTGTCGTTTGATATGGGACGGATTCTTACAAATTCTTGCTTGCTTGCTTTTTCATCAATTGAATTCTAATTCTCATGTTCTAAATCTATTTTCTATTCTGTTCTATCTATATATACAACAATCCGTGTTCCTAGTCCTCCCATCACCTTTTACCAATTTCCATGTCTATGTGATATGAGCCAGACATACTCTTCCAATATCATCATGAGTCGAACCCCTCCATCCAAATCAACATCAACAACAACAATATTCTCAATATTCTCAAAGTCTCAACCAAGTGAAACCACACCAGCTGCACTGCACTGCACCCGTAGACAGCTTACTCCGTATGCCTAATCAAAGCACGGCCTAGGACAAAAACAGACACCAATTGCCCATGATACAGAATGAGTGAAAATGAGTCATTGGCGCTAGTGATGCAAGTAAGTCTCTAGCGAGCCGAGAGAGCGGGGAAGCTGAGTTTAGGAGTACGAAGAACTAAAAGATCACGTGCCTTCTACCGTTATATAAGCTAGGATAAAGCTTTGCTTGCAAATTATGTGATTGGTTAGTTAATTACTATTAAGTACAGGAAAATAAAATGGCTTTCTCTAGCCGAAATGAGTGCAATGGATTTTAGCTTCCCCATACATAATACGCCAACAATACTCATCCGTCACTCAATACTCAATCCTAGTGTAGCATTTCAAACAACGTACTATATGTCTACGTACCTTCATCTCACAGCTCCACCGCATCATCAACCTTGACGTCCTTGATCTTCTTCCCCTCCGTTCCCTTGGGTGTCTTAAGTCCGAAGAACACAATCATGCTCACGGCCAACACACCCATACCGCCAATGGTATACGCGATTTCGCGTCCAGCCCACCAGTATACGCTTGTAAAGAGGAGCGGGCCGATACCTCGTCCGAGCTGGCCCCAACTCCGTAGGTTTCCGAGCTTGCCGCCCCGTTCGTCTTCGCCGGCTTCGAAACTGCTCAAGGCATTCAAGCCCGTGACGACGGTCGCGGTAGTGACAGCTAACAAGGTAGCCGCTGCGTAGAGTCCAGCAACGGTGTTGACGCGGGCAAGGAGGAAAAGCGCTAGAAGGCAGGACACAACGCCAATTTTCACAGACAGCAGAGGAGGAAGACGTCTGACGAAACCGCCTTGGAGAATTGATGCCACGAGTCCCATGTACCCAAGCAGACGGCCGTTTAGGGCGGCTGTGTAGCCGAACAGATCGAAGGTCATGAATGGGAGGGAAAACTCCATTCCAGAGAAGAAGAGGATGAAGGTCATATGCGTGAGGTTGAGGAGAAAGTGTGAATTCGTTCTTGTAAAGGGTTTGCTTCCCACAGTCGTTTTCTCCGAGGACACTAATTGGGCCTGGGTGGATTTCCCTTTCCTTTGAGTTGACTTGGTGGTGCCGTTCGTAGCTGCAGGAGCCCCATTGAGCTTCGCTGAAGCTACTTTGCTGGGCAGCGTCTCTGGAAGACAATAGTACAAGTAGATAGTCTCCGTCACAATCAGGAACAGCGAGAATGCAGCCGCCGTCGCAAACGGATTGGTCTTTACTGAGGTGATAGTGCTCAACCAAGCTCCCAACGCCGGACCAAATGTAAAGCTTATGCTGAAGCAGATCCCCACCAAAGCCATTGTAGCCCCCCTCTGCTTCTCATCCGAGATATCCGTAGCAATCGCGATTGCCAATTGGACATTGCCTTCCGAAAGACCGCCCACGATTCGGGAGAGGAGGAAAGTTCGGAAATCGGTTGCGCAAACCCAGAGGAGGACACTGAGGATATTGCCGCTCATGCTGAACAGCAGAGCGGTCCTGCGCCCGTATTTGTCGGAGAGTCTTCCGATTATGGGCGAGGCAAAAGCTTGGAGAAGGCTATTGTATACTTTAGTACCTAGACACGCTCGCAACGCAATCTGATGTCTACTCACGAGAACAGACTCCCCAAAGCTCCTCCCAATAGTACAATGTCATATCTGGAATCGATAGGCCGCGAAAAAGAGGCTTTGTAGGCATTGAGATATGTGAGGATATGCGAGAGGACCGAAGGGGATTTGTTGGAAGAGGAGAATTCGACGGGCGCCTCTTTTGATCTGTAGAATTCGAGTAGAGATGGGAAGAGAGGAAGAATGAAAGTAAATGATATCTGTCCGCAAAATATTAGCAAAATATTTATGGAAAAGAGACGTAATCCCATAGATCTGGATCTCTGCGAGTACATGCAGATTGAGTTTTGAAGGGGCATGAAAGTAAACATACCAGATCGAGTAGCAGAGATATAAAGACCACTCTCAACACCTTCTTCCTCGTCGCAGCGTCAACGGGGGCTGCCATGTTGATTATAGCTTGAGTCTCCCTCGTTATTTGCTGTCTAGGTAGATTAATACTCCAGCTCCCAAGATATTTGAGTACTGTACGGGTAGGCTTTATGTGTACAGCGTTACCTCTTGACGTAGACTTGTAGGACGAAAGCGGATTGAAGCCACAAAGAAGCGCAAGGTGCTCGTCTTGCAAAGGGTACCGTCGTAAGAAACCAGCTCTTGTCAACTGGTAGAGTGGTAAAGTGGTAAAGTGATAAACAGTAGGGACAGTAATAGAAAGGCCAACGTGTTCAATTATCGCGATGCGCCGATTGGGTTGGGATGGAAAGACTCGAGGTGGTGAAGGGAACAAAACTCCAAGACACCGAACGCCTCCGGTGACGAAAAAGGCGCTGTCGATCGTTTTAGCCTGCGAGCGAGTCCTATATAGGGAAGGTGTCCAGCAGTTATACTCCGTAGTACCGTACCGTACCAGCCTACCTATCGCGGAATGGGAATAGGGGCAAGGAAGCGCGTGTTTAGTATGCTGCCGATTGCATCTCGGGATATTGGTATCCGGAATTGTATCGCTATCACAATCGCAATCGCGAATCCCATGACGGCGGGACAGCGGGACATAAGTGGCTAGGCCTCATCTTCTCTGGGGTAGGGGAAATGCCTCACGCATGAGAGCAGAACTTCAACGTAGTTATAAATAGTAAGGGGTTTCTTCACTGGTTCTTCAGAGGTTATATTATGTACAAGAGCGCTTAGGTTGCAATATTGATTACTGTAGAAAATCTCAAGTGAGATCGCGAAGCAAGTGCCAGCCACCCCAGCGCCATAGGTACTACGAAATTGATTCTACGCCGTATACAGTCCAATCCGCATTTCATATTCAGGCGGGTGTCAGCCCAACGTTGACACCGCCTCTAACAGCAGAGGTTAAAGTAAGATGCTCCAAGAGCTCCGAGTCATCCCTTTTCTCGATTGACGAGAAGCTCTGCAGTAGTCTGATCACTGTATACGAGGCTTCAGTCAAGGCAAACTGTTGTCCGATGCAGATGCGAGGGCCTCCATTGAACGGAAGATATTGCCAGCTATTTCAGAACACATCAGTGGCTTCTCCAAGTGTCAGGGGATTGAAGTCTCACCTGGGTCTCAAGTCTTCCCATCTCTCGGGCTTGAACTCAAGGGCATCTTCGCCATAAAGATCCGTTCTTCGCTGCATCACGTACGCCGAATAGGTGACCGATTGACCCTTCTTAACCAGCACCGGTGACTTTCCATCTGGACCGCCACCAACAGGAATCGTTGTATCGCGGACCGCAACGCGACTGTTCATCGGCACGATAGGATGCAATCGCAGAGCTTTTTGGAGGTTAATTTGGATGACATCAACGATATTCAGGAAGCTTACTCTCATTCAGACAATATTGAAGGTACTTCAGGCTCTTGATTTCTTCATACGAGGGTCGTGCGTTTCCCAATTTCGAGATCTCCTCTCTGAGTTTCGCGGCAACGTCGGGACGGCGAGCCAAAATATAGAAGAAGTAGCCTAGAAGACTTGCTGTGGTGTCTCGACCTGCTAGTAGGATATTGAGAAGTTCATCTTGGATTTTCCTCTCCGAATAGTTGGTTTTTGCGAGATGCTCCAAGAACACATACTTCCCAGCCTTCTCGTCCTCTTCACCAATCTTGCCATCTTTCAGGCTCTGCTGGTGTAGACTCGTAGCCTTCTGCACGTAATTTGCGACGTATTGATGTATGAATTTTACACCCTCCTGATACTTCTTGTCTGGTAGGATGGTTATAAGTCTGCCGATTCGAGCCCTAGCAGGCGGTCAGTGAATGTTTGTCTCATCAGAGTTCGTAATTCTGACTCTATCCCTACTCTAAAGGTCACATAACCGAATGCATCAGAAAATCTTTGGCCCGCTTCGGAATTACCAGAATTGCCCAGTACATCTGTGCTGTATCCGAATAGGAAATCGGTAGCAGAATCCATGGTGAGCTTGAAGAACAATGCCTGCAGATCCACTGTAGATCCATCGCGTGGGATTTTGGAAATCATATTGGTGATGTGGACCTCGAATGTATCAAGGTCTCCGACTTGGCTTCTGGTGAAATTGGGTCGCAGTAATGCCCTTGACGCTTCCCATTCCGTCCCATCGGTAGTGAAGATTCCATGACCGAAAACAGGTTGGAATGCCACCTTTCTGCGAGTAGGTAGCATGAAGTCCTTGAATTGAGTGGCCAGAATGGCTTTGATATTTGCTGGCTCCGCAGTAAGGATCACTCTATCACCCATGAGAAGCTGCGTAAAAGTATAACCGCCGACCACTTTCTCATATTTCCTCTTGACATCTTCAAGAAAACCTCCAGTATTAGACAACTTATAGTTTTTGAGGAACACATCCAGTCCGAAGATTGGATCCTTATGCGGATAGCTGGGGACTGGTTTGCAGCCATGTTTGCGGGAAAGAAGGTAGCGTCGGTGGGAAGTGATTGTTGCTTGAACCAGAAGGTACAAAATGTAGAGGAAGCCAAAGCTTGCAGCAACCACCACAGCTGGCGAAGGACTCTGAAGAACATCCATCATGTTGAGGCGATGTCGGGGAAATCCCACGTTTTGTGGGTGCCACCTCGAATATGTACTTCTATGAACCCTTGTGCAACCAACAGCAGCAGGGCTGACAAACGTGCTCTAGGTAAGGGGGCTTGTTTGGTTCATACGAATGAACGAATGAAGGAAGGCCAGAGTTCGAGGTTTGTGTTCGAGTGAAAAATATTCGTGGAAGGAATTCCTCAGAATAAGGTTCAGGTTTAATGGACGAGTAGGAAGACAGAAAGTTCAGCATTTTGAGTCTTGACTTGACATCGGTTATTCGGCAGGAAAGGAGTGTTGAGGCCGAGATGCCGTTGAAACGGGGGTTATCCAGCCAAAACATATCGGCATTAGGATAGCCCGACCCCGTCCCTGTCGTGTCACAATTCATCTGAGAAGTGACTGCTTTCCTCTGATATGTGACACACGTTTGTTAGTTTGTTTGTTTGTTTGTTTGTTGGAGAACTACAAGTAGATGTCAGATCGATCGTATAAGCCAAGCCATGCAAGCCAACCAACCCCACATCCAAATAAGCATGGCCCTACATGCGCCACCATCGCACCCGCACCCCCCCCAAGAACGAGAGGCTTAAATCTTACGTGAGGCGCTAATAACTCCAGGAGTACCAATAGTAATCATTCCCGCCGGTTGTGTTCACAAGCCACGCGGATGGGCGTTGGCATTGTCTTGTTCTTCTATTGATCCCCCACTGTACTGCTTCAGTTCGCTAGGCAAAGCTCTATGTGAGTGGCACGTCTGAATGAGAAGAGGAATACCTTTTGGGAGGAAACCGTACTGTTGGTTTGATTATCCGATTATACGAAAAGCCATCAGATTCTGCCATCTAGTCATGCTGCGAAAAGTCCGTAACACTCGACCCATCTCTTGGCGTGTACGAAAAGAGCTTGACTTGATAAGCAAATCGTATTTACGAAGTATGCTGTTGAAAATCCCTGCCCGAAGAATCAATGTGTCCTGTTATTAATCAACTCACTGAGAGGTTTTCTTGCCCGCAGTTAAAAACTAAGAAAATCCAAGTGACTACACAGTCATAGACTCACATGATACGATAAAAAGATTCATTATTGTTATTACTATTCCAAGTGACGTCAAGCCAGCACCTCCAGAGCTGGTCACGCCTGTTCATTCCGCCTACTTTCTCCCGAGAGGCTGGTTGATTTATTTTCGCTTCGTAAACACAAGCTGGCATTCGTCCTGGACTTGAAATTAGCATACGCAGTGGTTGACAGTATCCTCTTGAGACAGGACCGCATGAGGAGTTCCACACCACATACCATAGGGAATAGGGTAGCAAAAACTTTAATCTCCTCGGAACGGCTCGTCGCATGGTGGACCCAATCGACTTCCAGTGCCGCTTTACCAATCATGGCCGCCATAGTAAGTGGCACATACTTTCGTGCAAGACAGTCATGTGGGCCAGCACCAAATACAAGCCAGTTTTTGGTCTTCGACTCGGCGTCGCCAGTGATCCAGCGGTCTGGGTCGAAAACATCCGGTCTTGGGTACGCCTCTGGGTCATGGAGAGCCGGCCAGCAAGACGGTATGATCATGGCGCCCTTTGGTACGGTATAACTTGGAGATACTGGAAATGCCTTCGTGGCCAGATAGGGCACAAAGATGACTGGTGGCCGGTAACGAAGAAGCTCCTTCACCACGGCATTGGTATAAGGGAGTGTCTCGTACATTGCCAACTCGAACGGTCGGTGTCTATCACCACCACGTACGGCAAGGTTCTCTTCTCGAAGCTTATCCAGGACGTCGGGTCTTTGGGCAAGGATCTGAAATAGCCAGGTAGTAGAACTGCTGGATGCATCTTGGGATGCGAAGAGGAACGTGAATATTGTCTGTCCAACCTCCTCATCTGTGAATTCACGAATAACGTTCACCGGCTTCTCTACCCCAACCTCGCCGGCCGCAATTTTGTCGTTGTACTTTTTGGACTCCATCATGTGCAAAACCCATTGGTCAACAATGCATTTTGGCTCCGCACCAGAAGCCATGTTGACCTTGCATGCGGCGGCGCACTTCGTAAACTCAGCTGCAACGGCATCTGCTATGCGCTTTCCTCGCCATGTCTTTGTAAACGGAACATGGATCGAGAATGGAATGTTGACAAGCTCGAGAGCGGCCGTAACGAGATAGAAATCGTCGGCGATTCTTTTGACCGCATCTTGGGAAATATAATCCCCAAAGAATGTGCGACACGATATCGCACAGTTGATCTCTCTGAAAAGTCCCATGAATGCCATCGGCTTTCCTCCATTGGCTTCGCTGGCGGCCACGAACTTTTCGAAATAGTCACCATAGACCTTTTCCTGGGCCGGTAGGTACGTCGCGAGAGCTTTGTTTGTGAAGAGACCGATCAATCCTCTGCGAAACTCGGCATGGGCTTTTCCCCGGAGGAAAACCCATGCCGTTGGACGCATGATTTCTTCCGCGATAGGTACTAGGCATGGTTTGGCGTATGCTGGCGACTTGAAGACTTTATGTGCAATGTCACAGTCCGAAGCTAGGACGACAAATCTATGAGACGAATAGATTAGCATTGGCGTTCCTTTAAAATTCGTTTGAGAGTTAATTTTGAGACCACGTACTTGTGGAATACAGACACGCAGCTGAGGGGTCCACTGGCCCATTGAGTGAGATAATTGTTGAAGTTCGGATGGATGGCCTGGATGAATGGCCCCATGAAAGGAATTTTGAACGTAGGCCCAGCTATTGAGCCCTTGCGATAGATATATGCAACTGAAATCATGTCAGCAATAGATTCGGTCTCATTTGTCCCACCGGCTTACATTGATCGTAGGCAATTAGAATAACCAATACCGTTGCAATCATTTGCAAGCTACTCCAGCCAGAAAGGATGCCGTTAACCTGGCCAGATATGCCTTGCTGTCCAACGAGGGTTCCATTCTCGACGGAAGGAGGTATGCTGCCTTGAATAACCGTGGCCATGATGTATATCAGCGCGTCCTGCCAGGGTGACACAATCTACATGGACAAAGACGACCTCTTATACTCTGTGCGGCCGAAAAGTAATTCGAGCCCCATTTTTCTACAGTGAGAATGTATAGGGACATCGAGTGATCTGCTGTGTCTAAATACTATTCTTAGCCACTTGATTGGGCAATCATGGTGTGCACTGCTCAAAATGGATCATCTACACCCAGGGCGGGAATCAAATAACTAGTCCACTGCACTGAGTAAGAATTGAAGAATTGCAAGGGGATGCAGCTGGCAGCTAAAGTTGGCCTATGAGAAGCAGCCAAATTTATGGTAAGATGAAACATTGATCGTGGGGGTACTTTATCCGTAGAAAAAGGAGGTGGTACCTGGCCCGATATACCGAAACAGATGTGTCGTGTCAAAGAACCATCGTAGGGAATCGCCTGAGTTCGCGAGTTTGTACATATAACGAACCCATTGTGGACTAGACTCCTATGGTAGGCAGGGTCGTCCTGGGATCCTCGGATGATTACTTACCTCCGTATTCGACATTTGCGGAGTCTAGCCCTATTTAGTTCTAGACTCGATTCGGAGTCTTACGTTTTGTTGAAGAATTGCGTGAAGATAATCAATCTCCTTTGGCCCAATGCTACTTTGAATCCCCATACCTAGTCAGAAGTGTGTAACGGAACATGCGGCTTAGCTGACCTTGTCCTTGTTACGTCCTGACATTCAAGATATTTCTCCACTCTTCCCGAAAAAGGTCTAGCTGCTCGGTCCTCATCCAGAGTATGCTTTCCAGACTGACGAGGACATCTTCCCATGTTTGTAAGCCAAGAGCTACCTTAGCTATGCGAGATTGGTCCATGAACCACTGGTGATCTTTTGTTCCAACGCCAGCGACCATTCCCATAGAGATGGCCCAGATCCTCAGCGGATCATGAACGTAGTTTAACCTGGCCAAAGCCTCAAGATGACTCTTAAGATGGATCATGATGACACTAGCTAGGTCTGCGTGCGAATAGTACGTTGTCCCATGCAATAACAACATGTAGAGGGCCAACGCGTATCGAAGGCATTCCGAAATAGCTGATCGCATTGGATTCGCAGGTGAGAGAGGAGGCAGAAGTAGCAACTTATGTGAGACATAGCATGTCAGATCATGTAGTTCGGTACTTGTTAGGTGTGAAAGTCGTGGCTCGTGAAATATGGTGCGGAGTCGGGATATGATGTTGCTCATGGCAGGGTCGACGTCCAAACCATTGAAGCCCATATACTCTGGATCTAGGCTCGCCAGCTGCCACTGCGGTATTGATCCAATCCCACTTCCAAATCCAAAATCATCTTGAGTCTGAAATTGAGGAGCTCCTGTAACCAGCATAGATACCCTAGGTGGAGCCATTTAGCTGCGCGTCACCCTCATAATGTGCAAGTCTTACCAGGAAACCATTCTTGCGGTAAGCGGGCTTGTGCCCTTTACCTCGTTGATTCCGCCCCTGACAAAAACCATTCGTTTGACTCCATCAATATGCATTCTGCTAGATTTAACATTCCCCTTTCCATGCTATCCCAATCAGGTTAGCAGTCCAAAGTCACAGCTGGGAAGGGATATCTTACTTCAATTGCCGCCAAGGTAACCACGGAATTCATAGTCTCATCCTGAAATGCTAATGATGAGTCCTCAATCTTTCGTCTCACTAGCGACAATGAATCTCTCATGAGAAGTTCTGAGATTGGAAAACCCCTCTGAGCTCGCAACTCCCCATCCAAGGATGCCGTCTGTAAAGAGACGTGAAACAATGTCGAGTCCTCAAGGGCAAGGGGCCACCACGAGACAAGAAATGGGTTTGTTTCTACATTCAGGTCTCAAGCGACGTATTAGCATAGTAAAAATCCGGATCTTAGGACAGAGCTGAGGAGTCTAGGAGCTGTCTTGGGAAGGTTCATATGGGCTCCTGAAACATATGCTTAGCTCCTTAGCTCCCATAGAGGAAAACAGCTTTTTGTAGGAGAATAAGCTCACCAAGTGGGTAGTACTGGAATGCAATGGTGGAAAGAACTACACAGGTTAGTCACGTTTATAATTTAGGAAACAGGACTTACAGTGATGGATGAGACGCTGAGCAATTGCCCGAGGAAGTCGTGTGGGCGGATATGAATCGAATGGATCGAGATACGCATTCCCTGGATTCAACAGCCCTATTGAGGTCTCTGAGAACTTCGCCGTGATCATCCCATCCCTCAAAGTCATTGTGGACACCTCGACGCCATTCATAACAGCAGGCCAACCGTTTCCTGACGTTTCAGAGGGCGGTGAGTCATTTCTGTCTGGCGATGATGAGGTCAGAGGTTCGTTCGCATAGATACAGTTGAACTTCTTCTTGAGGCATCGCGAGCAGTGTGGGGTTCGGAGATCGCAACGATGCTTTGCCTTTGCACAAGCATTGCAAGACCTACGAAGAGTTGCGCGCATCTCTGATGGCAGGAACCTATTGTAGATTACACCATTGATTCCGGAGGACATTGATGTTGCTGGTATGCTAGAAGATGGTACAGACGTGCCGGGCGAGTGTACTGAGGAAGAAAGGGACGGAACACCGGGTCACGTTTGCTTAGTAATACTGTAAACTCATTTAGGTTAACAACTCAAGTAGAGTAAATGATAGAAGCCTCAGTCAGGTTTGACTCTGCTTTGTGGGGGATTGACATATCGACATGTTGTGTGTATTCATTGAATTTCAAGCTTCGACAGGTTGCCGGCTCCAAGCACTTAGAATATGGCAGAACCATGAGTTAGTAATATCACGTGATATGCTAAATCGCCGTTTATAAGCGCTGAATCAAAACTTTTGAAACTACTCCGTATGATATAGGCATTATCATTTAAAATGTTACTTCGTAGATGTGGTGATTGCAAATCTATGGAATTGCACGTGAGCATTTTAAGCCTAAATAAGGTAAGTGGACAATCAAGCGCTTTTGGAGAAGGGGAAGTCCAAGCACCAACAACCAACAACCGCGCCGCTGGAAAGCTTTCCTATTGGTATCTAAATATGGGAGATGAAACATTACTCCACAGATCTGCCGCGCTTTTGTATTGTTTTCGCTGCTGATTGATAGAATGCGCAAATCAATTCTACACAGTACTTCGTATGCTTTTATATATCGAGTTTTTTACCACTACTTTTTGCGGGGGATCCTCGAAATTTCTGCTCCGCGTCGATCAGCTATTGTATCTTTCGTTTGAAAGTACTCTTATCAATCAAAACGGCATCCTTTTTCTGCTTCTAATTTGAATTTTAACTCTTTCGTATGGGTAATTCCTTCTATGCCCCAAAGGGTGTCTGAGGCTGTGTGCCGGCTGACGCTACAAGGGTATGCCAGCGCCGTCACAGTCCGGGTCTTCCTTAAATCAACGTTTTCTCCTCTTCGATCCTGTCTTACAATCCCTCTAAAGTTCAGCAGCGAGTGGTTTCTCTGGGCTCGTATTTGTGGAGTACTTTGATTTTCAGCGATGATCGTTACTTGATTTACCTGTCCGCATGCTATCTTAATAAATTTCTCAAGACATTCGTTTGACACAACACCAACACGGAACCTGAACTTCGCGATGCAGTCGGATGATTCGGAAGGTCGCAATGGAAAGCCTGAATTGCCTCCCAGGCTCTTGCGCCTCGAAGGTGAGGATGTAGCCCCATTGGAATCGGTTACCTCCCCTCGGAACAATGAATCTTTCATCAAGCGGAAACGCGTGGGGTCAGGTCTATCTAATAAATCGTGGAGCAAGAAATGGTATGAACCAGTCGAAATGAAGCAACTGGAAGCGGGCATCGAAGAGACATCTCCCACAACTTCCGACGATGGATTTCCCTCTCCGGAGGACATGCCGCCACCAAAAGCTTTCCGCAAAACGCACCGGTACTTGGGCCTCAACTTGGGATATTGGCGAATGCCAGCTCGTCATTTTTCGATATTCTCAGTCCTTTTTCTCGTGGTGTTTCTCCCGCTCTGGTTCGTTGTCCAGACCCATCTAGAAACTGGGGACTCGGAACTACCCTTCCAATACGATTGTTACGGAGACGGTAGCTGGACCTTCCTTGGTATTAGTTTCAGATTTGGTCACTTTGACTATGGCTCGGCCAAAGCTCTTGACATGGCCTGGAACTGGATTGTGGGACGAGGCGTGCAGGGACTTTTGACCCTGCTGGCCTACCGAGTTTTCAGCGATGCTTTGCTGCGCATTGCAGAGTTGACGCCTATATCATTTGAGCTCTATGCCTCATTAGGTTTATACTCGACCAAACAGGAAATGCTCTGGCAACTACTCAAGGGACTGCCTAAGTATGGGAATTGGCGGGTGAAGCTGATTCTGATATGGCTCTTTATATCGACTATATATTTGGTATCCTTCCCAAGGTTTGTCACACATTCCACCCTGATATCCCGAGAGTTCTTGGTTAACCGTTCGAATTGTAGCCTACTAGATGCATGTAGTGGATATGAAGCCGCGCAATCTTCCTTCTTCAAGTGGCCAAATGCATCAATTCAAAACTCGGAAGACCTGCGTTCTCTTTGTAAGTCTTCAGAGTCTCATTGAAGTTTTGCATGTCTATGGGGTTTCAACTTCGCTGGCTTATTTGGAGCTCGTTGAGCGGTGGTTTCCGTTGATGAGTCTGGCCCAATCCTCTCCCAGAGAGATATTCCTGGGCTTAGACTTTTCAGCTCCCGAAAAGTGCATTTCTGAGAAAGAAATTGGACTTTCTTCGTACCTTCGAGACTAGATAAAACTTCGTCTAAGAACATGATTCGTGCGGGGGTTTTCATCTAGGGACAGGCCATGCTGACAATACACTAGTTCCGGTAGGAACAGGAAATACCAGCATTGTAACTGCTCAAGAGGGATGCGCTGCCTGGTACGAAAAGAAATCCGAAGCTGCCTTCGACCCTTCCATAAGGGAGGCTACCAATGTTACCTTCTTTATCTACCCACCGACCAACTACTCAACATATTCATATACAAGAAGCCAGGGCTACAGTGGCTATGATAGTACCCCTTATCAAGAGGCCGAAAATAAGTGTTACAATTTCAGCCAGAGTCGAGCGAATGTTTCAGACTATTACCAAGTCGAGCAAGTACAGGCTACGATTTACAACTGGCAAAATCCAGTCGTTAATGCGAGTTGGTGGGATCATTTCTATCAGTATCCCAATCAAGGTCAATACTATTATTGGTCCGATTGGGGCTTCTATCCGTCCAACCAAAACAACTTTATCTGCAACACCGAAAGCAATAAGTATCAGGTAAGCTAAATCTCGGCACCTTCCGAGATACCTGGCTGACTTATGAAAGTGGGGATTTTCCTACGAATGGCTATTTGTGGTTTCGATCGTCAACGCTGTTTGGATGATCGGACTTTGGATTCTCTGGGTCGACTGCGATACAAACAGCGAGTTTTGCAGAAAGGGTCGACGTCTAGGACTCTGGCGTGCTATTGCAGATATCTCCGAAGCTATGCGGGAAGAACTTGGGTAAGCAATATCTAGGAGTATTTCCTTCAGTCTTGCATTCCAAGGTCGCTTTCAGCGTCTTGGGCGACCTTGCACTCAAGGTCTTTCGCAAAAACAACACTGACATCGGGAACTTGCAGGCCAAATATATGCGCCTACTCAGAAGCTGAGCTTGCTAACGCTCTAAAAGACAAAGCTCCAGTCAAATATTACTCGAGGAGTGGCACAGAGACTGAACCTGGGCACATCGGCCTGTCCTCGAGGCCATCAGGTCGGCTCGGATTGCGGTGGGACTACGAGTATGGAGAAAAGTCGCAATGACGATGAATGATATTCCTGTAGATGTCGAACTACAGATGTTCGTCCCGTGAATGTGGGGGCAAGTGCACCTGGCGGCCTTGCTGACGATGGCATCGTATTGGGAAGGAATGACCACTATAGCTTGGGCAAATGATGTCTCTATCCCAATCCGACCCATTCTCAACCATAATGCTCCATATACTTTGAAACATCCATTTACATTATGGCACGCTCGCAAAAGAACGGAGACAACACGAATGCCGGATGCGCGTCCTCGAAGCAAAAGAGGAAGCCGCTAAAGACGGCGCCCACCAGCGATATGTCTTCAGGAAAGCTGCAAGAGAACATTCCCCCTGATATTTCCTCGGATAGCATTGCAAGCCGGGTCGCAGGGCGTCGAAGACCAGGTAGGCCAGAATGTTCCACTTCATCTGACACCTTGTCGTGACTGATTTGCATGTAGATGGGGCCCAAAATCTTCCTCCGACACTGCCAACCGGATCTACAACCTCTGGGCCACATACCACGAGCTTAACATCAACATCATCAACTGAATCACTAGCCCCTGAAAAGCAGCTACACGAGTATCCCCATGCTGAACCATCACACGCAGCCAGTCTACCATCGTCGACGCTGCCCGAACCTAGGGCATTTGAGGATACACTCAAGAAAGTCGAGAAGCATAGGCGGAAGACATCCAGCGAGGCCGGTGTCTTGAAAGCGAAGCCTGATGTAAGTGATCCGCCGCATGTAGGACATTCTCCGCTAATGGAATTTGCTAGCCAGACGCGCCTCCGAAGCCCATCGCCCGAACAATATCTCTAGAGCTAGAAAGGCCGTTAGCGCATCCACCGCTGGTTCTACGTGAGGATATACCCGAGAAACTCTGGATTCTCGACGACGAGACGGAGGATGCGGATGAAGTTCTGCCTTATGATCTCACTTATCAGAGGGAGCAAGGCGTTCAGATCCGTAACCCTCACCGTGGATATATGGATTATCACGTTTCCGATCCAGTGGTATATGAGCGCTGGCTCAAAATTCATGCTTTCCGACCTGACGAACGACCCGACCTACGCTTAGGGAAAACACAGGAGACTGTCCCATATGCATGCGATGACACTGGTCCAGAATTGAATCATAGATTCCACGGAGCTATAGGAATTCAAATACTTCTCAATCACTACAGTCAAATTAGAAGCTATAAGATCTTTGACGAAGCCTTGTTTGCGAGATTCCTCAAACCAGAGGGCCGTAGAGTTTGTGATCTCCCTCCGATAGGAACACTCCGGTATGGACCGGGAATTCATTTCAACGAGTGGACTAATGTCGATTTCTTGAACAATGGGATTACATTGTTCGACAGCGACGCTCGAGACAAACGTTACTATACAGTATCCAACGAGCTAGTAAGTCCTCTTCTAGTTGTAATATGTCCTACCTCCGACATCTCAGGAGTGATTTGCTCTATATGCGTTGAGAGTCAATCACCCCCGAATATTGTCCCAACTCCCGTAAAACATCATTTCAAACTCCTCATTTATACCACACCAGACAATGCTAAATCTTTACGTATAGGTTTTCCTGGATTATCTTGAACACAGAGGCTTTGTCCACGACGGCGACGAACTATCACGTCCTTTCATAACACCAGAAGGACTTGATGGAAGGACCTTTCGTTTCCGGAATCCTCCCATCCTGACACCTATTCGAGGTCCTGGTAGTAGAGAAATCGCGCAAGACGTGCAGGCGCTTGCGCGCAAGTTGGAAAGAGATATCAGTGGCAGAGACCCACCAGATGAACTCCCACCTTCTTATGCAGAAGCGACAGCACCCAAAGACGAGGAAGATCCGCCATCTTACACATCTGTCAACATCAGTGAAGTAGGATCCGATGATGCAGAAATCGAGGAAATCGAAGATATCGAGGAAGATACTCCCATGCCACTTGTCACAGACGAGGTCATGGAACTTGAATCCGATCAGGAGCAGGAAGAGACTCTCAAATTTCGTGGCACGGTCGAGGCGATGGAAGTAGGATCTGATGAGGATGAGGGAGAGAAAGGCATGGGATGGTGGGACCACATGTTTCTTGACGGGTACGATGAATAGGCGTCGTATGAGAATGTGGCCAAATGGTGTCAGAGATTATGCTCAGGACTTGTACGGCCCCTTATTATCCAGGCTCAGTGTGACGATGGTACTGTTCCAGAAAAAAGAAATGACTACTATTGTGCATACTTTCCTAATGAGGGAATATTTTTCATCAGGACCTGATGAAAAACGAGCCGCTACGACACGACACTCGGACACGCGAATGAAGGGACCCCCATTTCCCGATGACCCCCATTTTTGTTGCTAGGGCTCAAGTATAAAGTAAACCCAAGCCCTCCTTTGCTCCTTTGTTTGTATTTTTGTATACTCTTGGATTCCTGGAGTAATCAAGTATTCAAGAACGAGACTCTAAAACAACATGGCGAAGCGCCACAAATGTTGGAAAGCCCATCCTGTACACACGTGATACTCACTCCGATACTCCGAAACTCACTCCGAGATCGCTCCTCAGTTCCCCAAGATTCCAACGACGCCAGTTGATTGTTCAAATAATCAACCAAAAGGCGTCGCCCTCGTCTCGGCCGTGCATGTCCGAAAGCAGACTGCCGATAGCTAATATGAACTTCTGGAGCGTCGGTATACCCTTTTACGTCTGGCGCCTTGCTTTGGGAAAGTGACCGCGATCGCCCACCCATGCACCATGGCAGCCATCCAGCCATCGGCGGACGATGCGACGTCGGCAAGTATGCGACCATGCCGATAGAAAGGCCAATCCAATCCAATAGACGGCGGTCACAGATTTATCGCCTAGATAGCATGGTATTATTAATGCTTCAACTGACTCACCTCATCTCATCTAATAATTCCCGAATTGAATTTCCCCTCATTATTCCCATCCCATCTGTGTCCCATCCCCGACAATCTCGGCTTACCTACCGAATCGTGAAGATGGGCTATCGAATAATGTGCCTCTAATATTGCGTGCCCAGGCCCGCCTCATGGGAAGTTGGAACAACCCCCAAGCCAACGTATTTATTCCGTATAGTAATTGACAGTGCCGGTCGGGGGATTGGGGTTGGGGGGATAGATAGGGATAGGCAGATAGATAGGCACTGCACTCGCTCTGGATGTGACGGCATTTCGGTATTCTTTGCAGCATTTCCCTATCGCGTTTATCGATATCGTTCTATCGTTCTACCCTTCTACCCCTCTTTCTGAACTCCGTACGGAATATCTTGGAGTTCGATTGGTGGGGAAGTGGAAGGCCGGCGGGGCCTCCGCCTGATACTGTACAGTGATAACACAGGCACATACCGTACTTGCTGACCTGAGCAGAATACGGAGTATGTATGTGACAGGATCTAAACAGCCGTGTAGCCATTGGCTCGCTTTGCCATTGCCTAGCAGGTTTCGGGTCCGTCGTAGGCCGCGATAAGAAGTTGCAAGCGCAGTGATGTGCAGCGCGATACGATGAAGCTTTTTAGGGCAAAGTTCACGATGAGATGAGAGGGGAGGTAAAGTAACGTGGCTAGGGTGGATGGCCGCCCGCGACGCTCGCTCGCCGTTTCCTCGGGCAAGGGACGGTAGCAGACTAGCACTGCAGTATACCCACCCACCCAACGTACGGATCCGTACAGTAGCATGAAGCATGGAAGAGAAG